>VDFB02226298.1:0-24383 GCA_007258455.2 Sequoia sempervirens | reverse complement strand
ACAAAATAAAACCTTAAATTCATATAAACAGCAGTTTTTTATCCAAAGCCATAATATAAGTGAATAATCTATTTGAAATCCCTCAACCTCATTATCGACCTAAAAACCAAAGCGAGCAGCTTCACCTTAATGATCCGGCACTTATATTCCTGCACAAAATCCTGGCATTGTTCTCATCCTGATTACCCCCAATAAGACCGCCCAACCCCAAGCCCTCGGTTCCACGGGCAGGCTCCTCCTCTTCTTCCTTAGCCCTTACCCGCTGATTAAACTCCTTTGGCTTCTCAAAATAATTCCCATAAATATACTCCGCCGTGTAGCCTTCGTCGTCATCATGCAGCATAATATGGCCGTGCCATTCCCAGATACGGTAAGCAGGACCAGCACCAACACCAGCACCGACATCAACACCAGCAGATGGCTCCTCATGGAACCCTACGCAGACCTGGTGGTCGCCTATTGAGACGGCCTGGCCTGAATTGGGGCTGAGTTTCTGAGTCCCTTCTCCGCTGAGAATAATCTGCACAATGGCTTTCTCTAACTTGGCCTCTTCTCTTTGAAGTGGGGTTTTGGTGTCGTCGGAGATGATGCGATCGCAGGCGTTGGAGATGACAGACGTGGTGTCGAGATAAGGGGGTCGCGTTTGAAGCCTGCTCATCATTGTGCTCAGCAGGAGAGTTTCCAAGGAGTTGGGTTCGTAGTTTGCCATTGGAGGGTTGCACTTCAATCGATATTCTTTGCTACAAAGATGAAGCCATGATTTTGTAAGAATGGTTGCAGAATTTTTTATTTTGTGGTGGGAATTGGAAGTCAAGATAGGCTGTAACTAAAAAGGGAAGAGGATCCACTAGTCCTGTACCCTAATTTTGTGACTCTCAAAATCTAACAGAACAATTTTATTTTTTTGAAGTGTTTTTTTCAGCTAGTGTTTGAAGTTATCATTAATTTTCATGTCTTTATTATATATAATTATAAAAGGTATCCAAAATACTATTTTTTTAACTCCTACCTTATCATAATCAATTACCACATCCCATCTTAAGTTGCACTTGCATCAATATTGAATATATTGTCACAAAAGTTCATTCATCCTACGTTGCCCCAAGGTGCTTTATCCACCAAACGTTGAAGGTGTTGTGTCCACCAAGAAGAGAGACGTATCTACTATCATGGAAGGGGTTGTGTCTGTGTTGTAAGGCATATAAATTTTATTTTGTCGCTATATTAGTTTGCCTTCATTATTCTCACTTTATTTATTGTTTTGCAAGCCTCAACTCCTTTGTCCAAGTTCTCTACGGTCCACAACATCCAACGAAGGCTCTTAGAATGTGTTTGTCGACACAACAAAACAGATAAGGTTTGGAACTTATATAGCAGGTAAGGTCCTTTTTTACCTTACTAGGGCTATGACCAATTTCTCAGTGTTGGCTTAAGTTTTTCAATGATATTTTTTTGTTATTAATGTTTGATGAGTTTGAAAGATTTTGATAATGCTTTGTTGTGAACAATTTGCTCATTTTTTAAACTTAGGATCTTGTTACAACTTATTCTCATTTTAGTGATAGTTGCTCCAATGTGAATAATTTACTCATTTTTTTAAACTTAGGGTTTTGTTATTGGAAGTGTAGGATCATACTTTGTCATCCTAGGAATGGTAGTAGTTGGTGGGATTGGCCTTAGGAGTCGTGCTTAAATGAGGTTTTTTAATTAGGGTAAGAAGAATGCAAGCTCTAAAGTCATGCTTCAATGGGGTTTTTTAATTAGTTTTCCCAACATGTAAGGGAGACATCTTCATGGGTTTGATTTCTTTTATATTGCACATGATATGTGAGATTCAATATTACTACATTTTATTCAGTTAGTTTAGGGTATCTGTAAATTGCAAATCTACCATGGTCGAGTTGTAATGGAACCATTCATTTTATCATAATGATTTAGGTTTAGATTTCATGGGTTGCTTTTGTGGCACACCATTAACCATTTGGGTTGTATAATGATAATGGTCCTTTAATTTTTTTGTAAATTTGATTAAGCCTCATTTGGTTTGTATGGTAACAATGGGCATTTGGCCTTTCAATAAATTTCATTAGCACTATGTTCACGACGAAATAGAAATGGTTTTTTTTTTTACATTTGCAAGGTCTAGTTAAAAAACAAGGATCCAACTAAACATCTTGGTGTTGGTGTAAATAAAGTCTTGTAACTAGTTAATTCATTACTAGGGGATTTATTTACACATGTTAAGTTTACTTAGGTCCTAGGAATGAATCTTTCTAGAAGGTGTTAGTTGTCATTAGTTGTTATCTTATCTTTTGACTTGTAACACATGTGAACCTAGGTAGTTGTTATCAGTTGTCTCATGTCATATGATAAAGACACTAGTCATAATCTTATGACATCTTGTATCTCACCTTGGCTATATAACCAAGGGGTTTCTACTACATTTTACATATCATTGAATCATATTGATAAAAATACAGTTTATTCTTGTCACATTCTATTCTCTCTCTTTGTGCTTTCCATTTGGTCTCAAGATCTTGGCAACGATAGCCAATTCTAACATGGTATTAGAGTGGGTTGGGTGCCATTGGATAGCCTTTTTCTGAAGAGAGATGGTAAATCTTGAAAATTTGAGTATGCTCTTCTCTTGCATCGTATGATGATCTAGAGAATCAGAAAAACTTGATAAAAATACCAGATTTTGGGGGGTTCCTCTTTTAGGTTCTTTATTGCAGGTTCAAATCAGAGTCTGCTAGTGCAAATTTGAGCTCACTATTGAGTTCAAGAGGTTCGAGAAAGTCGATTTTGCTTTTTGTTTCGTCCAAATCAGACATATGAGGCCAAATCTATGAGGGTTTGAAGCTAAAGAGTGGTTGCCAGATCTAGAAGGTAGCTGCAATTTTGAAGCATTTTGGGTCAAATCTGACCTTGCCATCATGTCTAGAAGGGCCAAAAACCCTAAGATCGGCTGTTAATTTTTCCATTTCAGAGTAGTTGTTTGGTGAGGCAAAAACAATTTGCTTAGGGAGCTATATTGTCCCCCAAGTCATCATTAATTCGATGGTATGATTTTTTCAAAAAATAAATTTTAAAAAAATTCAACTGAAATTTTTCAAATTTTTTTAAATACTTTAATTTCCAATGATTAAATCATTTGGAAATATTGTATTGAAAGTCTTTTATAAAAAAATAAAAATAAAAAAGTTTTTTTAAAAACGTTGCGGAGTACAGGGTATAGTCTACAAACTGTACCTTGCCCCCATCCGTAGTACCCTAGCTCCTCCACGTCAACATGTGGTAGGATTCTATTTGCCACCGCATCCCACCATTCAACCGATGGTCAACCCTATCTCCATATCACCGAAAGCAATAAAAAAAGACAACATTTCATTTGGTGCGGGTTGTTTCAACATATTCATCGGTGGTCAAATTAAGTCAACCAGGAATTTCAAATAATTTGACAGTCTTTTCAAAAAGCAGCAGTCATATTTTTAACTTGTGGTCAAAGTCACATAACTGGCGAATATTCTAGATTCGCTCCAAAGATTATGGATTGTCCTCTTCAGCCGTGTGGCCTAGAATGCTTGTTTGGAGTGTGTCAGCTTTCGACATCAACATGGAGACACTTGAGCATGCTTAAGAGACATCATCCATCATCCATCTTCTTGATATCCTGCATACCATCTTGGTTTTGTTTCTTCCTAAGGGGAGGAACGTTGTTTGACGCTTTTGGATCATATTCAACATTCAATGTCGAGCTTCTACCATTCTTGCAGGAGACTCAACATTGAGGGGGGTTGCCTTGTCTCTCTTCTTCTTCTCTCTTATGGGGGGTCTTTTTCCTCACATAGGGTTTTGGCTTTCTCATTCTTCATTGAGAGCATTTCTTTTTTGTATTTCATCTCTCTTTTGGGGAGGAGTTTTGTCCCGCTGGGTTTTCTCCCTTTCTCCATTTGTGAGAGATTGCTTTGCATATTTACATGGGTACCTAACATGGCCTAGTAGACAGGACCCATCCTTGCATCTTTTTTTCATTTGCATAATAATTTGCTACTCCCTAAGTTGCGCTTAAGTGGGGGTGTTGGCGTAAATAAAGTCTTGTACCTAGTTAATTCGTTACTAGGGGACTTATTTACACATGTTAAGTTTACTTAGGTCCTAGAAGGAATCTTTCTAGAAGGTGTTAGTTGTCATTAGTTTTTATCTTATCTTTTGAGTTGTAACACATGTGAACCTAGGTAGTTTTGATTAGTTGTCTCATGTCATATTATTAAGACACTTGTCATAATTTTATGACATCTTGTATCTCACCTTGGCTATATAACCAAGGGGTTTCTACTACATTTTACATATCATTGAATCATATTGATAAGAATACAGTTTATTCTTGTCACATTCTATTCTCTCTCTTTGTGCTTTCCATTAGTCTCAAGATCTTAGCAGCCATAGCCAATTCTGACACTTGGTAGTAGTACTTTTGATAAATTTAGAATTAGAGAATGGATTTATATCGAGATCTACAAGCCTTGTTCATCTTATTTGGGTTTGTAGGCATTGCTCGTCTTGTTGAAATTGTCATTGTACTTAAAAAAGTAATAGACATGTTTCATTTTTTCCCTTCTAGAATCTAGTTATACAAAATGGACGAAATTCATTAAATCTAGTTTTTTAAATAAAAACTTATTATTGGGGATCACAATTTTACCCTAAAAAAGTTTGCAATATGTAGGGGCAATTCTTTAGTTTATATAAATGAAAAACACCTATTTCCATCTCAACCACTAAACTTTTCCTTTATAAATTTACTACATATAATCCCATATATTGTAGCATTGCATCATGTCCTCTATAAATGCAAACCAAAACATTGCATCATGTCTTCCTCTACAACCAAGTGTGACTAGGTGTGAAATTTTATGGCCAAGCCCATATGTATATGAATAATGAGCAATCTAGAGATTCTTATCGATAAGTACATATCAATATGAAACACCTTATTGGTGATTTGAGTTGTGGACTCCAAATCCATAAGATTGGATAGTCTCCCAAGTGCCAAGGGTGTCAAACTTGGCAAGAATAATGCAAAACCTATGTTTAGATTGGGCAACTTAGGACCAATTGCTGAGATAGGTAATACCTCCTCTTTTGGCTCTACTAGACCAAAGGGGGTTTTCCTAAGGTGATAGATTGATTGGTAATACAATAATTAAAATACTTTCCTTTTGTAAACTATACCCTTTACACAATATATCTTGATATTGGTGTCACTATATACCTATGTGTTAATTTGACAAACAAGGACACACACCTTTAACAAAAAAATACTTATTAGGCACATGGTTTAATGAAACTGATAAATTTACCCCTTACTATGGATTTACCTCTTGCACCTAAAATCTTGAAGAAGTACCTGACCATTACTTAAAGAAAATAATTTTAATGAATCATTTAGATGTTGGGGTGATGAGAAGAGAGGAGTTTACAGCAAATTGATGCCTGGGCTCCAATAGGGCAACAGAGTCATGAGCTAACTAAAAACATAGAAATGACTAAACTCTTGAATAGGAAACCTTAATGAAGATTCCACACAAGACTATACTTCTTTGAATACATAAGAAAATTATGTTCTACATGCATTTAATGAAATAAATGAATTTGTAGAATATTAAGATAATCTACTTAGTAATCCATTGACAAACTTGTATATTTTTTTCACTATTATGAACAAGCAGTATGCAAGATATTTACATTTTTTTACAGTCATCTTATTAACTAATTGGTCATATATAAATCATGAAAAACCAACGGAGACACTCAAACAAGGTTGATTATGCACTTTAAATTTTTTCTTCTTGAGATTACAACATACAAACCTAGTTCATCAATTTACAAAATGGTTATCTTTCCCTTTTCTAGAAAAAAACCTCTTAATTGAATTTTTTTTTTTGCTCTTTATTCTTCTCCAATTGATTTTATATGCCTTCAGAATGAAACAAGAAGTGCTTATATCCTCTACTAGGAACCTAGAAAGGGAAACATGCAAGCATGAATGAGGCCCCTAAAAATCTAAAATTTCCTACAAATACAGGCCATGACCATGTTTGAATGTCACTATAAAAGCCTATATCCACCTATAGGGCCTTTGACATTAAAATTTATTCAAAATAAAGGAGAGGAAAATTGGTTGACAAATGAGTGCAGGTAGATAAGTGAGTTAATGCACTCAGTGCCACTCCATTTGGTGCTCAAGTTGTTTGAAAAGCTTTTGAATGAAATGTGGGTATCAATCTTCTTGTCATGAGGTCTTCCTTTGTACCTTGGTTCTTTATGTTGATGAAACAATGGGTTATCACAACCCCTTTGATGCCCACAAGTGGTCTTGAAACCATCCCAAATTCCCACCAAGCCAATGACATAAGCCATCTCCATTTATCTTTTTCAATAGTTTCGAAAGGCCTATTAAGCTCTAACAAGGTTTTGGAAACCTTGTTAGAAGTTGACAAAGGTTTTTAAAACCTTTAAAAAAATTCGATGACCAAAGATTTAAACTTTCCCTCATCTTCTTTTTCCCTTCTTATTATCAAGAAAGTTGGATTTCAAAACCTCGTTGGACCCCGACAAGGTTTTGAGAACCTTGTTGGGATTTGACACTAGTTTCACTATCATCAATATATGTCAAAACAATAACATACACCAAACATGTTCAAAACTTTCCTTCTAAAATTTTTCCTTAACAAAAAAGTGGCAAGCTTCAACGAGGTTCAAGGAACCATGTTGGAGCCTGAAAATATTATGAGAACCTCCAAAAAATATGACAAACACTTAGAATTTGTTTCCTTCAAATTTTGGTGAAGCCACAAGCAACTTTGTCGAGCACTAAATAAACCAATGCTTACCATATTTCATTCTTCAAAAGGTTTGAAAGACCTTGTCAAGCTCCAAGGTTTTGAGGACCTTGTCAAGAGCCAAAAAAGGTTTTTGAACCTTCTCCAATTGTCGATGAACCACTTGAAATAAATTTTCTTCAAAAGTTCTAAAACCATTGTTGGGCTTTGATGAGGTTGTGAAAACCTTGTAAGCTCTTGACACAAGTTTCAAAACCTAATTACCTTGTCAACACACCAAAGACTTATACCATTGCCTCATTTGTTATTTTATTTGATTGAAGTCTTTTCTTGGCAACCCATGTAGAACACGATTACTTTCATGATCATATTTAAAGAATTCATCACCCTCATATACATCCTATTGATCAACATTAGCATCCTCATGATACTTGGGTTCACCTTCATTTTCTTAGAATTCTTTCTCTTCTTCAACTGTTGTAGCAATAATACATTTTGATTGATTGTGATACAAATGGCACACATCACACCAGAATGAATTTTGTTGGAGATTCATATGATCCTTCCTCAAGGAATCATGGTTTGGATTTCTTGGTATCCTTGGTCTGTATTTCTTGGGACCACTTTCTTATCATTTAACCCTTGAATTTTAGATCAGTCATAATTGTAGGGTCTATTATTCAATTTGTGTCCTTCATTAAAATGTGTGGCATATGTATACACCTAAAAATGGTCTGGATAATCTAATTAATTAAATATGATTTATTTGATTAATTAACCTTAAATTTATCTACTATTGAATAAATAGAATTATTTATTTATATAGTTCATTTCTTTAATTCTTCTATTCTATTCATATTCTTCTAATTATTCCCTCTTAATTAAATAATCAAACTTCTATAGTTTTTATTTAATTATCATTATCCCTCTTTTATTAAATAAACAATATCAAATAGTTGTTTTATTTAATAATTGTTATTTCTTCCTAAATTTGAATAAATCTAAATATTCAAATTAAAAGCATATTCGACAGCTAATCAATATTCCACCTACCAAATTAGATATGTTATGTCTAATTTAATTCATCTCAACCTTCACGGGCAAATTTGGAGACAAATTGGAGACAAATTTACAGGTGAACTTCTTCATCTTCTTCCATTAATTCTTCCTATCATCTGGTTGAATGTTTTTGTGGGGAGGAACAATCTCCATAATTAGCTCAGGCTTCTGCATCCTTCACCATTCAATTCTTTAGATCAAATCCAAACCTTTGCTTTGCTTCCCCTTCAAAAATGTGTTGTTTGGAATCTATAAATACAACCTCTATCTACAAGAAAAGGATCCCAACTTTGTGCAAACTTACTTTGCAGAAATACCAATTGAGCAATCAAGTATCTTAGAAATAAGCAATTGTCATTTAGCAAAAGAAATAGCAAGCACTTTAGAATAGAATCAATATCATGGCTTTTCATTTAGTTGCATCATAATTTACTGTAGCAAACTTTCATCAAGCTTCATGTCAATTTAGATTATAGTAGTTTCATCATTATCATTTAGACATCATCATATAGGATTAGATTATTGCATTTAGCAGCATCCCATTCTCTAGATTGGCATTTTAACAGTCATAATGCTTACCAAATCTAAGAGCCCTGTGACTTAATAAATCTTTGGAGATAGAGAGCAATATGATGCTTTCAATAGATTCTTGCTTTAAATTAGTTTAATTGTCATTTGAATCTTTGATATAATGTCTTATTGATTGTGTTGATTATCATTTACTCACATTTTACCACACATAAATTGGTGCCCACCTAGCCCAAAACCCCCATTTTTAACATCTTTTTTTGAAAAGTATGCTTGCAGGCTTCTAACGTGTTTTCTTTTAGCACAATCGAGAGATTTTATAGTGCATACGATAGATACTTTAGCGCATCCAAGCACTGTTCCGGCGCATCCACCGAATACTTTAGCGCATCCGATGACTATTCTGGCGCATCAAAGTTTTTTGTTTCATCAGTCAGGGGGTTTTAATTTGACGCATCGACCTATTCTTTTAGCACATCAATCAATTTCTTTAGCGCATAGATAAATTATTTTAGCGCATTGACATGTTGTTTTTGGCACATCTAATCACTGTTGTGGCGCATCTAATTACTTTTGCAAAATTTAAAAAACTTGAAGTCTAATCATTGTGTTCTGTATTCCAGGTGCGAAATACGCTTGTCAAAGACAGTTGCTAGAAAACATACGCCGGTCAAAGACAAAATTCTCATAAATTACTAATGATGCTTGCAGGGATTTATTTCAATTATTGTTTTTCCTTTGTTTAAAATAGTGCATCTAGATTAAGTAAAGGATTAACTAAACACCTTGTCTAATGTGGTTGAAGTGATAGGCCTATGCTCTCCCCTTCACTGGGAGATCAGAATGCTAAACTCACTTTTTATGCTTTTTTAAATCCTTTAGAAGGCCTTCCATACTGGGAGAAAGTACTCACCCTACGGGAACGACCTAAGTGGGAACAACCAAAGCCAGGTTTTCCAACCCACTATAATCAAAAGTGAATTTGGGGAAACCCACAATTCAACAAAAGTGTGCAAGATAACCATCCCCAAAATATTTGTTCTAAAGATTAGGAGGTCTCCTGAGGGAGTTTATCATTTGCCGCTCCAAACAGATACCCTATCTACGAACTTTAGTGTAGAATCCAACTACGTTAGTTTCCGAACACTTTTTATATCATGGTGCAAGGGGAGGGAAGAATCTTCCCCCAAGACACTCACCATATAACTATCAGAGACCCTGGCCAAAAGTGGAGGATTCAACTTTGGTTAAGACTCAGGAAAGGAAAAAACATGGGCGCCCTCTAGGGGGTGACAAGGTTGTGTGAGCTGACATAGTTGCAAGTTGTGGGCTGTGATATTCTAAGTGACCTACTTGAGATAGAAAAGTGCTTGAACTGTTTGTATTTGTGTCAAAACCTGTGGAAATTGAAAGAATCGGACCAGATTCTAGAATACTCACTACATGTTTAATACATAGATTTATGAAACAACTGTTTTCAATCTGGCTTATGTGTGTGAAGTTATCTTTCAAGGTAATCATCCATTTAGATCAACAAATTCAAAGATTTACCAGCAAAATACCCTATCAAAATGTTCATGGTTTAGAAAATTACACCCTAAAATCAATCATTTTACTGAGAAAAACCAGAACAAATGGATAAAACTGTGAACATACTGACAACTTCCAATTTAGCACATACACAATCTGTTTTAGCGCATTTGTTGTCCAAATAGTGCATACAAGCACTGTTTTAGCACATCTGCCTTATCTTATAGCGCATTTGCATAGTCTGTCACCATAATTTACCAGTATCTTGGCACATCCATAGTTTGTTTTGGCATATATACCCTGTTTGAAAACCCATTCACCATATCTTTTAGCGCACACATAGTCTGTTTTAGCGCATCCACAGAACAAGAAAATAAAGAGCTAATTGAAACCCCTATCGGACAGTTAGCATTAGAACTTGGGTCTTTGATAGAACAAAAACATTTTCACAGTCCAAACAGTGTCTTAAACTTTGGAAAATAGGACCTTACAAGCCAAAATTTATCAAATTAAACCAAGATCTTGCAACCTTAAAGTGTCTAAATCAAACACAAATTCTGGATTATTACGTTAAGTTTCTTTATCAGGATTTTGTCATCCTACAATCATGCAGCAAAACACAATAATCAGATTTTAACTTGGTCTCATCAATAGGATATATCATTCTATTCAACTTAAGTTAATACCATTGGAATTCATCCAAGCAAAAAGATCAAAGTTTAGTAAAGATAACAACACTTGTATGCCAATTTTGACAAGGTTACAAAGACAAAAACTTAGAGAAAAAGAAATTGAAACACCAAATACCATGGCTGAAGAAAATCCCTTTCACAGATTTCACCAAAATGATGCAAATGAAATAACCCAAGAGGATATCCAAACAACACAACAAGATCCCAATTTCCATAAATTTATAGAAAAAGTCTTAGAACAAGATATGGAAAAATACCTTTTGATGCTAGCTGAACTAGGTGCAAAACTTCTGAAAGATTTTGATATCAATCGATTAAAAGAAGCACCTAGAGCACCTGAAACTGAACCACAAAACACACAAAACACAAATCAAGTGGTTTCCCTAACACATCAAATGCAAAACTTGCAACAACAACTTCAAGATATGCAAAAAGGTACTCATTACAAGACATTTGTCCTTATCCTTTTGATCCAAGTGTGGACATGATACCATTTCCTAGACATTGTGAATTCCCAAAATACGACAAGTACAATAGTAAAACAAACCCAATTGATCATGTGAGGGAATTTAGAACCATGAGTTTAGAATTTGCACAAGAAGACACTTATCTAATGAGGTTATTTCCAAGGAGCTTAGGAGGTCAATGTATGGAATGGTTTTCTAAACTACAACCAGGAATTCGATCTTTTGAAGAACTAGTCAACAGGTTTATCTCACAATTTTCCTTTAATATTCAACATGAGGTAACAATAAAAGACCTTTACAACATGAAACAAAAGAAAGGTGAAACATTCCTCTCATTTCTACAACAATGGCGATGATTGTTTGCTAGATATCCTCGTTCTATACCTGAAGAAGAAAAGATGGAACTATTCATTGACAACCTAACTGATGACATGAGCTATAGGCTTGAACTACAATGTCCACCTACATTTGAGAAAGTGATTCAAAATGGGCTCAAGATCAAATAAGCCTTGGTCAAAAGAGGGGTAATAAAACATTACAATGAAGGATCAAACAATACAAACTCCTCAAATCACTATGGCAACAATGATAAACCTAAGTTTTGGAAAAAGAATAGAAATACTGGAAACAATGATGCTACAAATGACACACAAAATGAAAAACCAATATTTAATTTGATGGCAACTACTGCAAAGACCAATCAAAATAATGACCAAAACATCAATCAAAGTGTCAATCAAAATAACAATTTGAACAATGGAGAATCTAAACCGCAATCATATCAAAGACCACCAAATCGACGAAGATTCACACCATTGGGACAAACACTAGAATCAACAATGAGAGAACTTATTGCAAATGAACTTATCACCTTACCTGAAGCAAGAAATTGGGAACCAAAAGTAAAACCATCTTGGTGGAATGATGTTGACTATTGTAACTTTCATAAAAACAAAGGACATAAAACAAATGATTGTATGCAGTTGAAACATCTAGTACAAGATTTGATTGACAACAAGAAAGTATTTTTAGAAGGACATCAAACGAACAATGATCATAGTGCATTTAAAAATCCTTTTCCAAATTATGAAAAGGGAGAATCTTCTTCTGCAAATAGTAAAGGTAAAAATGTGAACTACATTTATGACAACACTATTCATTGTATTTCTGAGGTTGAGAAGAATGGTGTCACAGATAATCAAATTGATAATGTCGGGATCAATGACATCATATCACTAAACATGATCCCAAACATAGACACATCCAACAATCAGATCAATGTCATAAAAATCAGGGAAAATCAAGACTACCAACCGGTCAATGTGACAACAAGGGGGCAATCCAAGGTAATATTGAAAGGAGTTGCATCTAAAAAAACTGCCCCCCCTTCAAATCAATACAACATAGTTGATCAACTACAGAAAATACCAACACAAATATCAATATTGGAACTCCTTAAAATCTCACCATCCCATAAGGAAGTTTTGGAACAAGCTCTTGTAGCCACCATAGTACCCAACAATTTAGACATTTGTCAATTCCAAGCTATGGTGGGACATTTGACCACGCCTCATTGTCTATCATTTTCCAAACAATATGATGTATCACTTAATCATCCACACAATGCAGCCCTTCATATAGAAGTTTTAATCCATAAACACCATGTTAAACGTGTCCTAATAGATGGTGGAGCTGGTTTAAAAATTTGCACTTTAAAACTGATCTATGCACTAGGTTATTCTGATAATGCTATTGATGTCGGAAGGAAAATCATAATAAAAGCCTATGATGAAGAAGAGAGATCCTCCAAAGGATTGATTGTGTTGCCTATTCAAGTAGGGGCAATTATGAAGAATATAGTTTTCCAAGTGCTAGAAAAAGAGCTGACATATAATATACTCTTGGGACGTCCATGGATTCACGAAATGCAAGCAGTACCCTCAACTTATCATCAGTATTTAAAGTTTCCAGTTAATGGACAAGAAGTTACTATTTCAGCTAATTACAACAATCCCCAATATTGTAACATGCTTAAAATGACACAAGACACTTTTGTGCCCCATAATAGGGAGGCGAGCACTTCTAGTTCATCCAACAGTGAAAAACAACTAAACATTGTATCCAAGTGGGTTGAGAAAAAGGACTAGTCAAAAGATACAAGTGTCGTGGACAACACTCCATCAAACAACAAAGGTCAACAATTTCAAGAAAAGATCTAGTTAACGGAAAAAGGCATGGGAGAATATTCCATTGGGCAATCTCTATGTCTTTCACAGCTACTACCATCTCCAAGATCATATGGAAAACCATCAACAATAACACAACAATCATCACAGCCTACCACAGTTTTTGATAATAGATTTGTGAAGGCAAGTACCTTAGAAGATGAATCTGAAGATAAGGCCATCCTTAATTGGCTCTACAAAGATGAGGAAGCATCTACATCGACAAATATTAGCATAAAGAAAGATCAATATGGCAAGGGAAAAACAATATTAGAGAAAATGGGGTATGAAGGACAAGGACCTATTGGCAAAAGAAAAGAAGGCATTGTAGAACCTATCCAACCTCTCACACTTCAACTAAAGGACAAAACAGGACTGGGTTATACAGGGGAAACAAGAGAGGAAACCACTCATGAAGTTGTTGAAAGGATCCTTCAAATGAGGGATAGCTCTGAAACAAATTCTAATGAGTATGATTGGGATTCTTTATCAGAAATATCATACAAGGACATACAAGTTGATGTTATAAAAGAGTATGCACCCACACGTGAGGAGGGACAAAGTTTAGGGACTAGACCCCTTGTATTTGGATCACAAAATATCGATAACTCAAGTGAGGATGAATAGATATCGAGTGCGATAGATGACTTGGAGGAGAGTAATATCATAGACCTTGACATCACCACTGACAATTTTGACAACATTGCTATAGGAACCCTCACTTCCGTTGACCCTAGTCAATCTAATGACTTTTTACCTTTAATACATCCTAAACTTATCGGCTGGGAACCAACTGAACCTATTGATATTCCTATCTTTGCAAATGATGACGCTATTGTAAATTTCCTTTGTTATGACGAACCTGACACAAGTTCTAATCATAATTCTCATAATGACACTTCGGGTCAGGAGGGTGTCAAATCTTTCAGTTGCAAAATTGAAAACAAGAATAATGGATCTAATCATTCAAACCATTCAATGGCAGCATTAGATCTCGAAAAAGTAAAAATAAAGAACACATCTGATGGTGAAAACCTCTCAAAGGCACCAAAAGATGGGAGATTTGACACCCTTCCAAAACACTATCATGAAAGATCATCAGTGTTGGTGGAGCATACACAGTCTATCAATATCGACACAACAAAAAAGGCAAAGACTCTACATCTAGCAACATATATGACTAAACAAGAAAAGCCTGAATTCACCAAGTTCTTTGAAGAAAGACACATTAACTTTGCTCGGTCTTACTCTGATATGCCAGGTTTAAACCCAGATCTTCTAATGCATCATTTATCTCTACCATATGGAATAAAACCTATGAAACAAAAACTAAGGAAAATGCATCCGCATATCGCCTTGATGGTAAAGGCCGAGCTGAAAAAGTTGTTAGATGTAGGATTCATCAGATCTATTGATTATGCTGAGTGGATTTCTAATATTGTACCTATTTCTAAACCAGATAACAATATCAAAATATGTACTGATTTTAGAGATCTGAACAAGGCATGCCCAAAGGATGATTTTCCTTTACCAAACATTGACATTATTGTAGACTTAATAGCTAGACACGCCATGTTATCATTAATTGACGACTTTTCAGGCTACAACCAAATCAAGATAGCACTAGAAGATCAAGAGAAGACCGCATTCACATGTCCCTAGGGCACATTCTGTTGGAAATTCATGCCCTTTGGGTTGAAAAATGTAGGGGCCACATATCAACGGGCAATGACCACCATCTTCCATGACATGATGCATACCTTTATGGAGGATTAAGTGGATGATATACTAGCAAAGTCATATACTAGAGAAGGGCATCTAGAGATCCTAGATAGAATCTTTACTAGGCTAGAGAAGATCAATGTTAGATTAAATCCTAAGAAATGTGTGTTTGGGGTTACATCAACAAAGCTCCTAGGATACATAGTGTCAGAAAAGGGTATCGAAGTGGATCCTGCTAAGGTCAAGGCTATAATGGAAATGTCACCACCAAAGAATATCAATCAACTACGGTCTCTACAGGGCAGGCTACAATCAATCAGGAGATTTATCTCCCAATTAGCAAACAAAAGTCATCCATTCAATCACTTGCTACATAAGAATGTCTCATTCAAATGGGATCAAGGGTGTGAAACAACTTTCAATCAAATAAAACAATACTTGATGTCACCACCCATACTCATGCCACCTACAGAACATAGACCATTATTACTATACATTGCAACAACTAGATTTCTCTAGGTGCTTTATTAGCACAGGAAGATCCTGCAGGAAAGGAACAAGTTATTTATTATATCAACATGACTCTGAATGGTTATGAAATAAATTACACCTTCATCGAGAAAGCTTGTTTGGCGGTGGTATTTGCTACCCAACAGTTGCGGCATTACATGTTGACCCACATGGTTAAATTCATAGCTAAGATTGATCCATTAAAGTACTTACTCAACAAAGCTTCCCTCACAAGCAGACTAGCCAAGTGGGTCATGATCTTAAGTGAATTTTACATTCATTATGTAGATCGAAGAGCCATCAAGGGTTAGGTAATAGCAGAGCAGTTAGCTGAGGCTCCATTATCAGATGATCGTCCAATGAACATTGAGTTTCCTGATGCAAACATTCTTAATATGACAACACAACCATGGTTACTTTATTTTGATGGGTCATTCACGCAACGTGGATCAGGTGCGGGAATCGTGTTTGTTACACCTCAAGGATATACCATCCCAAATTCATATAGACTCATGTTTCCATGCACAAATAATGTGGTGAAATATGAGGCATTAATCATTGGCATCAAGGTAGTAGTTGAGTGGAAGATCACAGAACTACAAGTATATGGAGATTCACAACTAGTCATTTATCAAGTAAATGATGAATATCAAACCAAAGATGAGAAGTTGATGCCATATAAGAACATGGTGGATGATCTCAAAAATTAATTTCTGGAGATCAAATTTGAATAGATTCCAAGGGAAAAAAACAAGGCTACTGATGCAATGGTGATAATTGCATCTCTATTGCAAATTCCATAAAAACGAGATCATTATGATTTTATGGTAGAACAAGTGTCTAATCTTGCTTGTGATAATCCAAAATCTCAAACCATATGCAATATAGTTGACGTTGAATCCTCAATCTATGGAAAGACCTATGCTTACCTGGAAGACAATATCCTCCCTCCTGATCTTTCCCGAAACCATAAACGCAATTTCATTCACCAAACCACATGACATACCTTAATGGCCGACATACTTTACTGTTGAGGTCTAGATGGTACTCTTCTCTGGTGTGTAGAACATAATGAGTCTGAGACAACTTTACATGAGGTTCATCAAGGTATTTGTGGAACTCATTCAAGTGGACTAACCCTAGCAAAGAAACTCCTCTATTTGGGGTATTACTGGTCGAATATGGAGGAGTCTTTTTAGTTTGTTAAGAAGTGCGAAAATGTCAAATACATGGTAATCTAATCCATGCACCAGTGCAAGAATTACATCCATTCACTTCAACATGGCCTTTTTGTTAGCGGGGACTGGAACTGGTAGGAAAGATTAATCTGTCTTCATCCAATGGACACAAATTCATAATTATAGCATCAGAGTACTTTACAAAGTGGATAGAAGCGGTTCCCTTAGCAATAATCACTGGAAATCAGATTTCTTCTTTCATTCTGAATTACCTCATCTGTCGGTATGACATACCTCAGTCCATTGTTACAAACAATGGTAGACCTTTTAAGAACCCAAATGTCCAGGAACTATGTGAAAGGTTTCATATCCAATATTATTTTTCAACACCGTACTATCCTCAAGGAAATGGCCAAGCAGAGGCCTCCAACAAAACAATTCTAAAAATTCTAAAGAAAACGGTTAATGATGTTGGATTTGATTGGCACGTTCAACTAAACCCTACTCTCTGGGCATACCGAACTAGCATTAGAACACCTACAGGAGCTGCACCATATGCCTTGGTATATGGATCAAAGGCCATCCTACCTATTGAGGTGGAAATACCATCACTCTGTGTATCATTGAAGGGTATTATTACAGATGAGGATTATAGAGTCTCTAGACTTCAGGAACTGGAATTGTTGGATGAACGTCATAAACAAGCTATGAACCATCTACATACCAACAGAGACTGTACAAAAGCTACAATCACAGGGTAAATCCTAGAGTCTTTCAGGTTAGTGGCTTGGTCCTAAAAGAAAACCCTAGAAATCAACAAGATAGAGAAAAGAAAGGAAAATTTCAACCTAACTGGCTAGGTCCTTTTGTTGTCACATCATTCTATGGATCCAGAGCTTATCAACTGTCTACATGTGAAGGGGATTTGTTTGATGAACCTATCAATAGTATCCATCTCAAAAAGTTCTACACCTGAATCACCTAGTGCACGGTTCAAGTCCTAAATCACCTAGTGCACGGTTCAAATCCTAGAAAATGGTTGCCTTGATGAAAACCTAGCAAACGAGCATCTTGGTGAAAAAAAAATTAGAAAAGAGAAAAATACAAAAAAAAAACAGAAAAGAGAAAAATACGAAAAAATCGAAAAGAGGAAAACATGTACAAAAATCATGCTTGAAAAGTGCAATGCAAAACATGTAGTGAACCTCGAAACAAAGTAATTACTTGTGATTTAAACTAGATTTTCCATCTATTTGGGACATGTCATGATTGTTCACTTTCGTAATCATTTTAGTCCATTATCATATCCTAGCAACATGGTCGTGTCTCACCCTAGCTTGGGGGAAAAATCTTGAACTCACTAGGGGAAATAAACTTGAGCTTAAAAATAGACAAACAACAAGACACAACAATACAATAAACACAATGATCATGGGAAGCTCAACATTGAACATACATTGAAATAGACGTAACATTTCTGTGAAATCAATCATCCATTATCAACATAAATTAAACTATATAAAATCTAAGACAACTTTAGGTGGATGATATTCTTTTGAATCACGATTTTATTGCTTTAAGCTTGAATGTTCAAATGTTGTACTTTGATTTTTGTTATCATTTCTTTGGAGCAACTCGATGATGTATTGAACTAGAGGAGCTAGGAAGGAGAATGGTATTTACTTTGTCTTTTATCTGTGAATTGATCATTATTTTTGTGTGAATTGTCCCGAGACATGCTCTACAAAGTATCACTGATGACATTCGGAATTTGCATATTAAAATGATTGATTCTTGTTTGTTTACGCAAGAAGTGCTCAGGTCATCTCGGTTTAATTATACCTATATGCTTGTGTTAACTTGCAATATCAAACATCATGAAAGTAGTACTCAGGTCATCATTGGTCTACATTATACCATTGATGCTTGTACTCACTTTCAACATTTTTAAAGCTCAATGATGATAAAAAGCATGATAAATGGACTGTTAAGATGACAATGCTTGCATATAGACTTGCATGGTAAAATTAGATTGCATTCATGTTAGTTTTGCATTTGCAGAGTATTTGTTACAAAAGTTGGTGAAGGATTCATAAATGATGTTATCTTTTCTCATGAATGAATTGAGTATACTTGACATTAACAAAAACATCATCATTATCATATAATTGTATAATCATTTCTATTACATACATTAGAAATCATTTATCATTTCATTTCATCATTCATACATTCCATCATATATTTTGCATCATA
Source organism: Sequoia sempervirens (assembly GCA_007258455.2). NCBI lineage: Eukaryota > Viridiplantae > Streptophyta > Pinopsida > Cupressales > Cupressaceae > Sequoia > Sequoia sempervirens. The sequence continues at coordinate 5,371 of VDFB02226298.1, read as the reverse complement.
TCATATTTTTCAAATCATCACATCATCTAAATTGCATAAGAAAAATATCAAAAAAAAAATCTCTATGTAATTGCATTTTCATTCATCCATTCATCATATCATATATCATACATTTGAAGTATCATTATATTTATCATTCATTCATCCATTTATTATATCATCTATATGCATTTAAAATACCCACAAATAAAAGTGCATCATATCCCATTTACATCATTTTCATTTATCATTGAAACATCATATTCAAAAATCATACATATTGATACATATTCATATCATTTGGATATATATATTATCATACAACTATTATCCATGTAAATAATACACACATCATGCAACCATCATACATCCATACAATATCATTATTCACATAATCACATTTTATACATCATAGATAGAACATCATAAATCATAGCATATCATCATGATCATTAAATGCATCCATCACCGTATCAATATAAATCATCACATGGCATATAGAACAAGAAATTGAATGCATCCATCATAGAAACATATAGAATATAGATCGATCAATCTGCCGCATATCATATAGATCTCAAAAATCATAATGTCAAGTATACAATGATGTCTGAAATGAAAAGAGATACAACATAAAAAATGGTTGTGAATCAAAAAACTGGAGTATACATCATATCTCATATATCATGGAATTACATCATGGAGCTATGTGGTGCTAGCTCCAGATGGTGCAGGCATCTATGGGCCAGTACCTCCCCCACCAAACACACCAGGATCTCTCGGGATCTCTCCATGGAGGTTGTGTCACACCCGCGCCAACAATCCTGGACTGGCTCTTGACTGATCGAGACTGGGCATAACTAACTCTCTGCTTGAAGGGAACAACATCATGGTATTTTCCTCTGTAATACTCCACCTCTACCCACACGGAGAACCTCTCTCATGTAATCGGCCACAAACGTACCATCAGCCAATCTCTGTAATCTCTCAGTTGTAACCTGTGCCTGCTCTACAACCTATCTAGTTGCATCTCTCTCAACCGTCAAAGAGGAAATCTATGTCTGAGCAACTGATAGTTGTGCTTGTACCTGAGCAAGAGTCTGTGTGTGGGCTTGGGCCTGTGTCTGCATCTGGGTCTGTGTCTACACCAATAAACCCCGAACCTATATCAACTAACCTTGTAAGGTCTGCACTTGCACTTGTAAACTCGTGATTTGAGTCTATTGATGCTATGAAGGTATCCCAATATGCACACATTTCACTGCTCAGTAGGAGCTATCAGTGATCACCTCTTACGAGGCACCATATAGTCCTGGACATCCACGGTTGGACCTGATCCACCTGTCCCACCATCTCCTCCATCATGACCACCATCTCCATATCCCTCATCATCACTACTATCCTCCCCATCACCACTACTCTCAACATCCTCCTCCTCCTCGCCACCCTCCTCTCTCCTCCGTTGGTGACCCTGGGCAACAATGACATCCTCCTCACCAGGTAGTGGCACTGGCTCATTAGGAACAAAAATATGTGGAAAAGGATGTAGAGCCAGGTACTCTGCATAATCCGCTATGATAGGTGGTTCAATAAACTCAGGATGAATCTCCCAAACCAAAGGTTGTAGGCCCTGGTACTCTTGAATGACAACATCATATGAAATGCAGGGTCCCCACTCAGTAGAATCTATCTAGAGCCGAGCATAATGGGCAACACCCTGGGGCATGCCCTGTATGATACCATACTATCTGAGCACTCTCCTGAACAAAAATCTCTCCAACACCCAACGAGTCATACCGATCAACAATATAGACTAACAAAGGTATGGCAATTGTATATCATTGTCATCCCAGTGCTCACAATCTAGATATGGCTGATATGTAACAACCTCTACATCATCCAAGACTCTCCTCCAATGCTCCAACTTACCCAGTCTAGGCTGAGTAAGCTGACTTGCATATATATGCACATATGGTCTCATGGTGGGTTGTTGTCTCACCATCACTGGACACGTAACAGCTATATCCTCCCATGCCCACACTTGAAGTAATGTAATCCCTACGGACAAACTACGACCTCAGAAGTAGACAACCTGATGTAAATCATGGTAAACATGAGCAAGCATACACATGCCCCATGAATATCTCGTACCGTGAACAATCATACTCTCCAAAACACGACCCCAACCAACAAAAAGTCCCTTTGACCTACGATCAGGACAAAGGAACCCTCCAATAAAACCAACAAGTATTGAAGGCAGGGTGGCATAGGCATCCACCATCTCACACCATGGAATCTCGTATCCACAAATCCTATCCTGAAATACTCTGCGTAGAGTATCAGTCTCGCCCTGCTCTGAAGAATCATAAACCACTATATCACCGACAACAGGTATCCTCAAAATCCGCCAAACATCCTCAGGGGTGACTGTCATCTCACCAGTAGGAAGGTGGAAGGTATTATGCTCACTATGCCACCTCTCTGCTAGGGTTGTCAGGAGACCCCAATTAATCCTAATCTGGGGAATAGATAGAAGAGAGGATAAACCACAACATGTGATGACTGTTGTGTCAGGCTGTGTTAGCTGCAGTATCAAATCGAATGCCCTAGGAAACCGCTCTCAAATCTATAGGTTTGTAAATGACTCCTATCATCACGAAATATTGAAAGTAATCTTTGTCAATTTATCAAACATCAATAGCCTATCAAATCTAATCAGCTCTGGTGAGATTTTGATCAAATCTTATGACTAATTGTCAATTGAACCTCACCTATCATGAGGTCAATCATCAAACTATCATTGTATCTCACCTATCATGAGGTCAATCATCAATCTAAAATTGTACCTTTCCTATCATGAGGTCAATTAATCAAATCAACCTTGCCTATCATGAGGTTTATCAATCAAACTATAATTATTCCTCGCCTATCATGAGGTTAATTATCATTAATCAATCATCAAACCTCGCCTATCATGAGGTTGAACATCATCTACTCTATTAAGATCATCAATCATATCAAATCAACGACTGACACGATCGAAATCGACAAAATTGACAAATAACATCATTTTGACTTCAATGCGCTAAAACAGTGTTTTTATGCGCCACAATATTCAATGCTCCACTAAAACACCTCAATGCGCTAAAATAGGTGATCAAAGTGCTATTTCATCAGATGCGCCATTTCAGGAGGCAAATGCGCCACTTTAGATGGTTAATGCGCAATATCATTGGATGCGCTAGACTTTTTGACCTAGGCGCTAAAACTTAGATGCACTATTTCATTCTATGTATGTGCTAAAACAACTAACCTATGTGCTAAAACTATGGATGCACTATTTCAACCTATCTATGCGCTACAAAAATTGACCTATGTGCTAAACTAGTGTATGTGCTAGAACATAAATTAAATGCGCTACTGCGGGCTACTAATGTGCTAAAAGAATTCAAAATGTTTAAATCCAAATTAAATGCACGAAAAACGAAAATCACGAAAAATGAGGAGGTTCATGGGTACGTACTGGAGGTCCGTAGGGGGCTGGGTGATTGTGTTGACGCACGCGCTCAAAACGGCGAGTGTGGTAGGGGATTGACATTTTGCTCAACAAAGCTCCAAATCACTCTCTCTCAAATTTTGAAACTCAAAATTGCACAAATGAATTCCAAATCACCCTTTTTAGCTTTTTAATAGAGTGATTAATGGTGATTTTTATGGGATTTATTAAAATTCTTTTCAAAGGGGCTTAATTCAAATCTCATCACAGGGGCATTTACACAATTATTTGTTGGGAGATAAATCAATTTTGCATCATTAAAATTGAAAATCTTTATCAAATCATCAAATCATAAAAAAATCACGAAAAATTTGAAAATTTCCGAAAAATCCAAAAAAAAATAAAAATCATCAATTTATCTCCCGAGGGGGCATATATCCATTATCACAGCAAAATCAACATCTGGGGCATATCTGAAAATTATTTTTGTCAATACTAGCAGCAACAACAAAATTTTCTTTGAAGCAATGCATAAACACACCACTTCAAAGAGGGGCAAAATGTATACACCTAAAAATGGTCTAGATAATCTAATTAATTAAATATGATTTATTTGATTAATTAACCTTAAATTTATCTACTATTGAATAAATATAATTATTTATTTATATAGTTCATTTCTTTAGTTCTTCTATTCTATTCATATTCTTCTAATTATTCCCTCTTAATTAAATAATCAAACTTCTATAGTTTTTATTTAATTATCATTATCCCTCTTTTATTAAATAAACAATATCAAATAGTTGTTTTATTTAATAATTGTTATTTCTTCCTAAATTTGAATAAATCCAAAATATTCAAATTAAAGCATATTCTACAACTAATCAATATTTCACCTACCAAATTAGATATGTTATGTCTAATTTAATTCATCTCAACCTTCACGGGAAAATTTGGAGACAAATTGGAGACAAAGGTGAACTTCTTCATCTTCTTCCATTGATTCTTCCTATCATTTGGCTGAATGTTTTTGTGGGGAGGAACAATCTCCATAATCAACTCAGGCTTCTACATCTTTCACCATTCAATTCTTCAGATCAAATCTAGACCTTTGCTTTGCTGCCCCTTCACAAATGTGTTGTTTGGAATCTATAAATATAGCCTTTGTCTACAGGAAAAGGATCTCAACTTTGTGCAAAATTACTTTGCAAAAATACCAATTAAGCAATCAAGTATCTTAGAAATAAGAAATTGTCATTTAGCAATAGAAATAGCAAGCATTTTAGAATAGAATCAATATCATGGCTTTTCATTTAGCTGCATCATAATTTACTATAGCTTTCTTTCATCAAGTTTCATGTCAATTTAGATTGCAGTAGTTTCATCATTATCATTTAGACATCATCATATAGGATTAGATTATTGCATTTAACAACATCTCATTCTCTAGATTGGCATTTTAACAGTTATAATGCTTACCAAATTTGAGAGCCCGGTGACTTAATAAATCTTTGGAGATAGAGAGCAATATGATGCTTTCAATAGATTCTTGCTTTAAATTAGTTTAATTGTTATTTGAATCTTTGATATAATGTCTTATTGATTGTGTTGATTATCATTTACTCACATTTTACTCACACAACATCAATGTTGGAAGACATGCCTTGTTCATTTTAGCAACTTTATACAAGAGATCCTTCATGGATCCCATCAAATTTTCTAGTTTTTCTTCAGCTGTAAGAGATTTATTAGAAGTTGGTGCACCTATTTTATGGGGCTTTACAACAGCTCTTTTGTTTTCTTTAACAAATTCCCTCAAATTTCTCTCTATATTAATTGCCATGGCATACTATTCCCTCAATGTTTGACGATTTTTGTCCCATAGATAGTAGCCCA
>VDFB02226297.1:0-21193 GCA_007258455.2 Sequoia sempervirens | reverse complement strand
TGAAGTAGATTTAAAATGTGTGATTAATGAATAGATATCGTGTATGTGCCATATGCCTTTTCTTACGCATCTATTACCTTTTGTTTCACAGGTTGTTGAAGGATGATCGATTCGAGCGCAGCCGATCTCGACCTTGCAGTAAAGTCCATTTCCTACACGACTTCGAGGAAGCTCCGATGAAGACTCTTTGACCGAAACCATTGGAAATATTTTTAATGACAGTTAATCTGGAAAGAGTAGAGCACTAGATTCTCTCTAGATCAGGTTGAACACATAAATTCATTTATTAAGTTTGTTCCTTGATTCGGGGATATACTTTACTTCCACGTCTTTCTTTGATAGGGTTAGTTAGTTGTTCTCCTATTTTAAAAATAAGATACTCCTCCTGCGTGAGTGAGTAGTGGAGGATAGTTAGAGAAAAGGGAGATGATAGTTAGAGCAAGATAGAAGCATAGTGATAGCAGATACCATGTAAGAATCAGTATGATAATGAAAGATGGAATCTATTTGACAAGAGACAGAGTTTGTTGTTAGTTTCCATACCAACAAAGCAATGTATACCATTATGTTTTCATGAATAAAGTTCAATGAAGTTCTGAGTTTAGCATCTGCGTAATCAGTAGATGCTTGCTAAGGGGGCCCACTTAGTAAGTATCTGTAGCTAGTTAGTTAGTTGTTCTTTTCTGTTGATCTTCAGTTAGTTTTCATCTTTGAAGTTTTCATGCAAACTCAGTCTTATAGTGCTCCTGCAGCATAGAGAGTCCATCCCTGTGACTATTCCTGCAGCATAAGGCCAGTTCATAGTTTGTGTTTCAGTCGTAGTTGTTATGGTTTCTATTTTGATTAAAGCATAGCTAATTTAAAGAACTTTGCATTTCCTTCCTGTTGGGTAGATAGAATTCCTTTCCAGCATTTATTTCTGCTAAGTTTTGACTGAAACTAGTTCTTAGTGCATATATTTTTCCGCGCCATTTAAAGTATACGTCCCCTGGTTTGACAAGTAAATGAATGTTCGCAGAGAGATATTAATCACCTGTCAGAATGTCCAATTCCCAGGAAAGGTTTCACTATGATTTTCATATCCTTTTGTGGGCATGACCAGGATAGATGATAAAAGAAATCTTTCTTGCTATCAACTTGCCTGTCACCAATGCCAATGTTAAAGCTCTAACTATATTTATAAATTCTTTTTGTCCAAGTGGCTGCATATCACCTTTCCTATGTATTCTTTGTACAACTCACTACTTGCGATTTGAAATATTTCTATAGCTTTACTCCTGTGAGGTGTTCGAATAGAGGAAGGCTTCATTAGTGCATTCAATATCTTCTTATATTGAGTCATTATACTTACAATTTATTGATCTTCTAATAAATGTCATAAATTTATATTATCACATTTATTATTAGTAAATATTTGAGCCTATGATGATGTTATTGAAATATTTATTCATTGTGTTTTGAATTATTGACTCAATGCCTCTAGTGATGTAGAGTAAGTAGAGAAAACTTTGGTGGAGGAAAGAGTGAATCTAAAAAGTATGGTGCTTTCTTCATGAAATCGATATATTGCCCACTTATAAATGCTTTTTTCATTATGTTCATCCAAATCATTTGTTCTTTCAAATAGAAATCATGTTTTTGTTTGATCAAAATGAATTTAAGGTTTTAAATCCCACCTGATTGTCTTTTTGTTTAATAGGCTAATGAAAGGAAAAAGAAGGTACAAGGAAAAGGTACAAAGACTAACGAAGGAGGTACAAATGAAGGGTAATGAAGGACAATGAAGGTGAAGGTTGAAAGTTGGACCAAAAATGAAGACAAAATCAGAATTAAAGATTCAAGCATCGAAATTGAAACCTAAAAAAGCATTCTTAAATGCTTTGATCTTCCATCACCTACTTTAATTTTTTGTTTCATGATAGCTCACCTGTGGTTTTTAAAATGAACATTTCAAAATGGTTGGAGGGTTTTTCATATGCCTTAATTTTCTATTTTAGGCTAACTCATATTTTGTTTCGTGCTTTAAAACGAGTTCATCATTGCTTTGAGGCTTAAAATGAACATGTGTTTTTTGTATTTTGTAATCTCTTACTCAAAGTAATCTCATCTAAAAAGGTGTATGCACTTCTCTCGTACTTCATGGTGATCTTGAGAGCCAAAAGTATTTTTTATGACATTAAGTTGCATAAAAGATTGCCTCCACACTTTGATTTGGATTTAAAATTGAACAAAACACTTTGCGAGTGTGAGTTAGGTATATCGCAAGTGTTCTCACTTTATTTCTAAATGAAGGTCGATTGAACTACGGATGTGCTTGCTCACTATTGATTACCTTTAGAGGGGCCTCCCCAAGAGACACATCCGAAAGGAGAACACGGAGGTGACTCCAACTAGTTTTTCATTCGGGCCAATATACAAATGGATAAGAATAAACTGTCAAGTCCTCATGGTATGTAGGCCTATGTTGTACAGTGTCTTTCAGAATGGGGTACTACCATAAAACATATAATAGCCCCTAGTAGGATTGATTAAATCCTTTAGTGGCTTGTTGGATGCTCGCAAGGTGTCATGTCCCCGATGTTGTGCCATTAAGAACCTTGTTTATAGTAGCCAACCAGTCCATCCAACGAGTTTATCAAAGTGGTGCATTGGAACTTATATTCCAAGAAGTTACTTGCCATGTCTGATCTTGGTTGAAATATAGAGGTTAAGACTTCATTCTTAACATACCTTTATATTTTATCCTTGGTTGCATGTAAAATCATCTCTTCTATTACGAAGGGCATGAGGCAAGCCCACTAAGAGAAATGTGCCAATTGAGCTAGGATGTTACATTGCTTGTAAACAAAGCACTTTGATTGAAAACATTTGTAAACAAACATTCAACATGATCCTCAAAATTTCAAACCCTTTAATAGGCAAATACCATTGACCAAATCCTTGTGTTATTTTTTTCCCTTGGGATTACATCCTTAGAGGTTTCTAAGCACTTGAATTTACATCTCAATTTTCCTACTAAAGTTAAACAATAGGTACCCTTTCCTTAAATTCATCAAAGTTTCACATAATATACCATGTGAAATAAGACAAAGTTGAGACATCAGACATTCATTTTGAAATCTAATCAAGAGTGTGTTTGTGGTAAAAAGAGTCCATTAATCAAAGGTTAAAGACAATTGGACCCCACACATGTGTCTCCAATGATTTCATGCAAAGTCAAGATTAAGAAACGAAAGGTGAAATCCCTTAGTTTGATAGCCCATCAAGAACGTCTCTCTATGTTATACGAAGTCAGAAAAAGACTGCATTTTAAATTTTACAAGAAGGATTCAAGGAACAATCCTAGTTTATATTCATTCTATTTCCACCAAAAACCAAATCTTTTCAGAGAGTTTGAACATCTTGTTTAGAGAAAAGCTTGTTCTTCAATACCTAGGTCTAGGAAAATAAAGTGTCTTTTTTAGGTTCATCTTAGGATCAAAGCAAATTAAAATATTTTACATCGATCCTTCAAAACATCAAAATAAACACCATCTCACAATCACCTTTTGGAAAATCTTGAAATCATCCTTAATACTAGGCTTTTTGGAAAAATAAAAAATCATCAAAATCATTGAGACTAAATCCTTGAAAACTTTATCAAAATCACATTTGGCTAGGTATGTGTAGATGCATCCTTTTGCATATGCTTAGTCAAAGTTATAAAAATCATCTTCTTTAACTTAGTATATGTAGATGAATCCTTCTTCATATGCTTAGTGAAGCTATCATCTTGTTTGGATAGGTGTGGATAGATGTATCCTTCTTCCTACACATATTCAAATTATCATCCTTTGATCAAATCTATCCCTTAGATAATCATCCAAACATCCTAGGGTCTATTTGTTCAAAGATCCAAATCAAAATCAAAATCAATCAAGGACAAATCCCAAAATCAAAATCTACAACATATCCGAAAGTCCCAAAATCCTAGCATCTCCTTCAAGATTTATCAAAAGATCATAACATCCACATCATCCATCCCTTACATCATCATCATATCACCTTTCGATCCTCAAGTTATCCTAGAATTTTCCACTTTGAGGCATCAAATAAAGATCAATTCAAAGAACCAAGAGATTCATCTCCCATTCTTAAAAAATTGTTCCTTTTTTATGGTTCAAACTAGATCTCAATACAGGAAGAGCATGGAAGCCAACAAAGAAACACCTGCTTCAAGTGATTTAAGTAAAAAAACTCCTGAAATGAATCCCATTGGGCTTGGAAATCTCACAATTAACCTTCCAACATCATTGCAAAACTCACAAGAAGAAGCCCAAGGAGAGGACCTACCCTTTGGGATGTCTCACGATGAAATAACTGAAATGCTTCAAAATCCAAAAAACCATAAGATTGTCAATATCATGGTGAGGCTTAACCCTTCATTATACATGCTTGAACTAGCAAAGCAAGGGGCAAAATTTGCTTCAAATTTTGACATGAGCACCATAGTGGAGATATCTTTTCCTCCAATCACATCCACCATTCCATCCACACCCCCATCCCAAAATATCACTCAAAACATTTTGAAAATCATGACATCTCTTGCTCCAACCCAACCTAACGTTAATAAGGGAAATGCATTTCTCAATGCTATTCAAACACACCCCTTTGTTAATAATCAAAACTTGGATGCAAATACCACCTTGGAACAAACCATACTCGAAAACCCATTACATACGAATGTTCCTCTCACTTTCCATCATTATCCATCATCAACATTTTTTCGCACAACACCTCAAACTTCTCTCCTCACAAATTCGCAAGAGGAAGGAGACATGTTCGAACCAGGGGGCATCTTTGACACCACAACATTTTTGCAAGAACTCACACCCCCCACCTTTCCACCTCTTCCACCATTTCCATTATCATCCACACCATTTCTTGGCTTAGGGATTCCCCCTACCAACTATCAACCAAACCAACATCCCAAGCATCAATCAAAGCATTATGTGAAATGCTCAAAAATTTCCATCGACATCACAACAACAAATGACAAATGCACAAGCAATTGCAACATCATCAAACACCCCCTTAACATTGCAAAACATGGTCTCTCAAGGACCAATCCCATCAACAATGCCACTTATCACTCAAACCACCACATCAACAATACCATCCACCAATCAAATAATCAACACGACATCACCATTCACCACTACCACAAATGCCATTCTGAATCCACCACCACCAATTTCCACCACATCAAGTCAATACAATGCAACATTGCAAGCTGCTTTCCAAAGAGGATACTAACAATTGCAAAAAGTAAAAGCCGTATACGTAGCTGCTCAACAAGCCGCACAAGATGTCTAAGCAGCCCAAGTAGCCCAAGCTGCACTGCAAATGCAACAAGCCGCACAATCCCAAGCTCTATTGTAATAACAACAACAACAAGTTGCTCAAGCATTGCAGGCACAAAAGGCCACTCAAGCAAAAATTCTATTGCAACAACAAGCAGCACAAGCACAAGTTGCTCAATTGCAAGCTCAAGTGCAAGCTCAATATCAGGCATAACAAGCACAAGTACAACTTCTTGCACAAAAACAAGCAACTCAATTGCAAGCATATCAACAAGCAATAAAGCAATATCAAGAGTAGCAAGTAGCAGAATTGGCAACCCAACGACAGGCGTTATTGGAACAAAGACAAGCACAACAACAAGCATTGTTGGAACAACAAGCACAAATCCTAGTGCAACAACAACAAGATAAACAAACATTGTTCATACAAAATTAGGTGGAAGCCTACCTCACTCAACAAAACATATAATTACCATCAAACAACACACCGAACAAACCACCCATCTAACCCATGATTGAAACACCCCAAAATACCTTCATCCCACCCCCTGATCCACAAAATGATGTGACGACACAAATCAGGTTACTTTTACAACAAGTGCTCAATCTACAATCCAGGTGAACAACGCAAACACCAAGCAAATTGTGTCCCTATCCATTTGATAGGAGTCTAGAGATGAAACCATTCCCTAAGGGATTTGAAATCCCTAAATTTGACAAATATCAAGGGATGGGAAACCCTAAAGATCACATCAGGGAATTCTAGGTTCATTGCATGGAGGTCACATATGACGATACTTATCTAATGTGACTATTCCCTAGGAGCTTGGCAAGCCCCACTATATAATGGTTCTCTCGCTAACCTTCAAGCATTAGAACATTCCAAGAAATTAGGGATGTATTCATTAAAAATTATGCATGCAACATTGCAATGGATGTTAGTCTCGAAGAACTCTTAGCTCTAAAACAAGGAAAGGGTGAATCTTTTGCTTCATTCCTTCAATGATGGTGATCCAAGGCCAATCAGAGCAAGTGGAACATGCCAGAAGAACAACAGGTTTGCACCATCATAGCCAACCTTGAAGGCCACTTGGAATTTCATCTCAAGGTTCAGGGCATCACCACATATGATCAATTGATCCCCAAGGCGCTCAGCATCGAAAGAGCCCTCATGACTCAACCCACAGAATCAACATCATACCATGAACAACAAAATAATCACCCACCATCCAATTACAATGATAAACCTCATACATGGGAAAGAAGAAAAAACATTACTAATGATGGTGTCATCGATGTCAAGGTGGTCATTAGTGGTCCTCGCCAAAGTGCACCCACACCGCAAATCCAATCACAACACCAAAACACTCATCACATAACATACCAACCAAACAAAAATCCAACCATGAATAATCTCAATGACTAAAGAGGACCACCCCAATGCAAAATTTATCCCAAATGAAAATACACCATTTTGGGAGAACCACTTGAGGACATCATGAAAACATTGATAGACAAAAAACTCATCCAGCCTCCTACATTTGAGAATTACCAAGAACCTGATTTCAAACCTCCTTGGTATAACGAGAATCAACTTTGTGAGTTTCATAAAATCAAAGGCCACACCACAAACAGCTACATGAGACTCAAAAACATCATCCAAGATCTCATTGATAAGAAAATCATAAATGTGGAACAACCTACAGGAAATTAGGATCTTAAGATATACACGAATCTAATGCTGAATCATGGCAACAAAGGGAATAAAAAATGACAAAGGGAAGGGTAGTGTAAATAATATTTATGAATCAGTCATTGCCTCCCTAAATGAAGATTGCATGGTCATCACCATCAAGGGCGCCCATGCTGAAGATTGTAGAGTCACCACAAGATGTGACAAAGTCACCATCACAGGATCATCCCAACCAAATAGAGTCCCTTCATCTAGATCTGTCCCACATGGTTACAATGTTGTAGACCAAATTTAGAGAATTCCAACACACATATCCATCATGGAGTTGTTAAAAATATCATCAACTCATAAAAAGATCCTTGAGGAAGCATTAACCTCATCAACTGTCCCCACAAATCTCGATGCAAAGCAATTCCACCCATGGTTCTGCCATCATACCTGCCCACCCAGCCGCCATTCCCAACGTTACTCCCAACCTCACACCCAAAATACCTACCGGCCGTGCACAAGAGAAAATCAAAAGGGTTCTGGTGGATGGAGGTGTGGGTTTGAATATCTATTCTCTTGGCCTCATCAAGCAGTTGAAAATATCAGAAGATTCCATTGACAAAGGGAAAGGAATCATGATAAGAGCATATGACGAACAAGAAAGAGTGTCTCAAGGCAGGATTAAACTCACTATCCATGTAGGGCCAACTCTCATGGAAACCATTTGTCAGGTCTTGGACCTTGATTTGCCATATAACATCCTCCTAGGATGTCCATGGATTGATGTGATGAAGGCAGTAGCATCAACCTTCCACCAATGTGTGAAATTTACACATAATGGAAAAGAAGTTACCATCCATGGAGATCCTAAACCTTTTTCATACTGCAAAAATATTGAAGTAAAATATTACAAAATCCCCCAAGTACCAAAAAATTATGAGGGCCCATCCACACAATACATCGACCCCTCCACCCTCGCATCCACTTATGTGACAAAGACACCCACCACTCCTACCATCCCCACCATCTCTGACATCAAGCTTATCATCCAAGATGACAGTTGTGGAAGCTACAAGCTCCCTAACAATGCTTTTGTGGTAGGAGAGTTACCACAATCTGCTAGATCATGGGGATGTCTGCAAAGAAATGAAGCTTCCACATCCCAAATGCCTCTTGAAAACTATCCCACCTTCACAAGATGGGGAGATCTTGGATGAGAAGTTATTGAGGAAGATCCATCACATATGCTTTATCAGGATGAAAGACCAGCACCTGAATTACCAATGGATGATAGAAGCAAGGGTTTGCAAATGATGTTTGCAATGGGCTATGAAAGAAACCAAAGACTTGGAAAAACTAACAATGGGCTCATAATACCTATCATTCTAGAGATGCGACCAATAACAAATCTTGGCCTTGGATGTACCCCTTCGAGTATAACCATACGTGGCTGAAGTCCTCTTGTTAGAGTGGTTAATAAACCTCATTAGCCAACAACAGCAAAACTACAATTACCAGTATCTATAGGCCATGTCCTAGACAACTATACCTTTGATATAACCAATGTCTATAGTAGTAGTGATGATGAAAATACCATGACCGATCTACCTAGGTTATTTGAGGACACCACCCTATGAATGATTAGCACCCTATCCTTCGAACCAAACCACCAAGACCATGAAATCTACTTAATATATCCCCAACTTATCGACTACAACTAATGAGGACCACCAGTTCTTGATACATTCAAAAATGATGAGGCACTCTCATAATTCAAGGGATTGAGGGATAACATTCCGGTAGGGATAGTGGACATGACAATGGACATGAGATGCATCATTAACGGATGGATTTTCAAAGATACAACCGTGATCAAGGCCAACAAAAGAGGATCAACATAAAACAAATATTCACTTTGTCCAGCGTGGGACTTATTGCTAGAACATGATTCCATTCAGCCTAAAGAATGTGTAGGAGTAGTGTATCATGTATTATGAAATCTGATCTTCCACAATATGATCCATATAAAACAATTGGAGTAAATATAAGCTGATGACATCCATAGCTAAGTCCAGAAAAAGACAAGATCACATAGTGACCGCGCCATCTTTACGTAATAGGAAGAAGGCAGTATCAGCTGTATTAGAAGCACCGCTTTACGCATAATCAGTAAACTTAGGATATATAGTATCACATGAGGGGTATCGGGCGGATCCAACAAAAGTGAAAGCAATCTCGAAATGGAAGCACCAACGACACTAAAACAATTAAGGAGAGGCCTCCAAGGTAGATTCTAGCCCATTTCCAAAGGTTCATACAGCATAGTTAGCAGACAAACAAAATCCATATTTTCACCTACTCCACAAGTTAGTAGCATACAAATGGGATGAGAAATGTGAAGAGGCATTTAATAAAATCAAGGAATACCTATTGACACCACTGGTCTTAATGTCACCTATCCCAAAGAAACCATTGATCTTCTATGTATCAGGAATATCAACAGCCCTTGGAGCTCTCCTAGCTCAACATGATGAAAATGGAACAGAAAGGGATATTTACTATATTAGCAGGACAATGATTACGCATGAGTTAAACTATTCATTTATTGAGAAAGCATGTCTCACAGTAGTGTTTGCATCTCAAAAATTTAGGCACTACATGTTGACACACAAGATAAAGCTCATTGCCAAAATTGATCCCCTCAAGTATCTACTATCAAAGGCAATGCTCACCGAAAGAATGGAAAAATAGGTAATGATACTATTAAAATATGACATTGAGTATGTGGAGAGAAAGGAAATCAAGGGTCAAGCCATTGTGGATCAACTGGGAGAAGCACCTATTTATTCAAAAAATCCTCTTGTCTCAAAGTTTACAGATGAATCCATTTTTAACCTCAACGTTGATGATCACTGGAAACTATACTTTGACTGCTCATACACGCAGCATGGATCAAGAGCAGGTATCTTCTTCATAACCCCACAAGGGGATTGCATACCAAGGTCATACAAACTAGAATTTCCTTGCACCAACATCATTGCAGAATACGAAGCTTTGACTATAGGTCTCAGGATAGCAGTGCAATGGAACATCATTGCTCTAAAAGTGTATGGAGACTCTCAGTTGATTATAAATCAATTCAATAATGAATATTAGGCTAAGGATGACAAGCTCACTCCATACAAGAAATTGGTGGAGACCCTTAAAGATTCCTTCATTGAAATAACATTTGAGCAAATTCCTAGAACCAACAATAGAGCAGCAGATGCTATAGTGACAATAGCATCTCTATTGGATATCCCTCACAACACTTCAAAATATGAATTTATGATTGAGCAGCTTCTTGTTCCAGCACTCGAGGTACCAGAATCAAAATATGTGTGTGAAATCATTGGTCCTGGAGATCCTTGGTATCATGACATCTACACGTATCTTTGCATAGGAGCCATACGCGCTAACCTACCCTCAAACTTAAAATGAACCTTTGTAAAATAGGCATCTAGATTTGTCATCCTAGATGATACCTTGTACTCTAGAAGCATAGAAGGTACCTTACTACACTGCTTAAACGTTGATGAGGCATTAACCGCTCTAACCGAAGTATATAATGGTATCTATGGTTTACACATGAGTGGAATAACCATAGCCAAGAAACTGTTGAGGAAGGGATATTATTGGCCCATAATGGAAGAAGAAGCACATGATCATGCCAAAAATTTTCTACAATGTCAGCAACATGGGGACCTCATCAGCACATAAGAAGATCCTTGAGCAAGCATTAGCCTCATCCATCATTCCTACAAATCTTGAGTTGGAACAATTCCAAGCTATGGTCAGAAATATCATTATGCCTAATCTTCTTACGTTCTCCGAATAGGGTTTCCCTACCCAACCATCTCACAATCGTGCACTTCACCTAGAAGCCATTATGAACCAGAGCAAAATTAAAAGGGTCTTGATGGATGGAGCTGTAGGTTTGAACATCTATTCTCCTAGACTCATCAAGCAGTTGAAGATAGCAGAGGATTCCATTGACAAAGGTAAAGGCATCACTATAAGAGCATATGATGACCAAGAAAGAGTGTCTCAGGGCATGATTAAACTCCCCATTCAAGTAGGGCCTACCATCATGGAAACCACCTGTCAGGTCTTGGATCTTGACTTTCCATATAATATCCTCCTTGGATGCCCATGGATCCATGCAATGAAAGCTATAGCATCAACCTTCCACCAATGTGTGAAATTTACACATAATGGAGAAGAGGTTACCATTCATGGGGATCTCGAGTTGTTTTCATATTAAAAAAATCTTAAGGCCAAGTACTACAAAATCCCCCAAGTGCTAAAGAATGATGAGGGCCCATCTAAATCATACATCGACCCTGCCACCCTCGCATCCACCTCTACGACAGAGACACCCACTGGGGAGATCTTGGCCAAGAGGACATGGAGACAGATCCATCGCATATGCTATACAAAGATGAGAGACCAACTGTTAATTTACCAATAGATGAAAGAAGCAAAGGTTTCCAAATGATGCTTGCAATGGGTTACAATAGAAATCAATGATTGGGATAAAATGATAATGGCCTTATAATACCTATGATGCTAGAGACGCGACCGATAACAAATCTTGGCCTTGGATGTACCCCTCTAAGCATAACCATACGTGGCCAAAGTCCTTCAGTTAGAGCTTCCAATACCTCTCCTTAGCCAGTTCTAGTACAAGTACACTCACCAATAGGCACACGTAGCAACACACATAACTTCATAACTGAGCCCTATATTAGTAGCGATGACGAAGATATCATATCCACTCTCCCTAGGATATTTGAAGATACCACTCTGTGTATGATTAGTACCCTCTCCTTTGAATCCGATCATCAAAACCATGAGATCCATTTAATGTACCCCCATCTAAACGACTATGACCAATTAGGACCACCAGTTCTTGATACATTCGAAAATAATGAGGCCCTCTCAAAATTCATGGGATTGAGGGATAACATTCCAGATGGGGATCATAAGGTAGGGTTTATAATGGAATTAGACACAAATGCTTATTATGAGGAAATGATTGAGTCATTCAGTCATAAAAGTGAGAAACTAAGAATCATATCCAAGTCCTTGAGTGAAAACCACACTATGGCACTCTCTGGAAAGAAAATAGTAAAAAGATAGGAAATCTAATAGTGAAAACCTCTCTAAGGCACCCGAGGATGAAGGATTCAATCTTCCTTTAAGGGCTATTCATCAGGAGAAATCTGTGGTTTTGGCCAAAAATTGCAATCCTGTCAACCTAGGAATAGAAGAGACTCTACATATCACATTTTATGTAGAATCACTATTGTCAGAAGAGCAAGAACTCCTAGTAGCATTCCTAAGGTTGAGGCAAATAAACTTCGCATGGAGATATGTTGACATGCCAGGGCTTGACCCAAAAACTATTGTCCATCACTTAGCATTGTATGCAGATGCAAAAACTCTCAGACAAAAACTCTAAAAAATGCATCCTCAAATTGCCTTGTTGGTCAATATGGAGCTCAAAAAGTTGCTAGACACAAGATTTATCCGACCAATTGATTACCCAGAATGGGTGTCAAATTTGGTACCTATTTCAAAACCTGATGGAGCCATCAGAATCTGTACAGATTTCAACGATTTGAACAAAGCATGTCCCAAGGATGACTTTCCACTTCCCAGTATCGATATGATAGTGGACATGACAGTAGGGCATGAGATGCTATCACTAATGGACAGATTTTTAGGATACAACCAAATTATGATAGCAAAAGAAGACCAACATAAGATAGCTTTTACTTGTCCTTGGGGTACCTACTACCAGAACATGATGCCATTCGGCCTAAAGAATGTAGGAGCAACATATCAAATGGCCATGGCATTGATCTTCCATGACATGATTCAAAAAATAGTCGAAGACTATGTTGATGACATCCTAGCTAAGCCATGAAAGAGAAAAGATCATATAGCAACCCTAAGTGCTATCTTTGACAAATTAGAGGAATATAAAGTTAGACTAAATCCTAAGAAGTGTGTCTTCGGCGTACAATCAGGAAAATTACTAGGATACATAGTCTACATGAGGGGTATCGAGGTGGATCCTACAAAAGTAAAAGCAATCCTTGAGATGGAAGCACTAAAGACATTGAAACAACTAAGAGGTCTCCAAGGTAGGCCTTAACTACTAGAAGGTTCATAGCACAACTCAAGTGATAAGTAGAACCCATATTCTCACTTACTCCATAAGGGGGTAGCATATAAATGGGATACAAAATGTGAAGAGGCATTTAACAAAATCAAGGAATATCTACTGACATCACCAGTTTTAATGCCACCTATCCTAAGAAAGCCATTGATCTTATATGTGTCACTAAATAACACACTTTGAGCTCTCTCTCTTTGGCCTGTGCATGATCAAAATGTAGAATCTAGGAGGGCTATCTACTATATCACTAACAATGGTCGGTCATGAGCTAAATTTACCTATTCATCGGTGAAAGCTTCGCCTCTCAAGTAAAGAGTGTTTGCATCCAAAAAAAATTAGATACTACAAGCTGGCACAATAAGATAAAGCCTATCGCCAAAATTGATCCCCTTTAAGTATCTCTCTTTTGTCAGCTGAAATGCCTACAGTACTAAAAAATGGGTAATGATATTATCAAAATATGACATTGAGTATGGAAAGAAAAAGCAACTAAGGGACAGGTCATCGTAGATCAACTAGCAGAAGCACCTATTTATGTTGAGAATCCTCTTATCTCAGAATTTCTAGATGAGTCCATCTTTAACCTCAACATAGCTGATCATTGGAAACTGTACTTTGATGGCTCATACACGTAGCACAGATCAGGAGCGGGTGTCTTCTTTATCACCCCACAAGGGGATTGCATACCAAGATAATCCAAACTAGCATTTCCTTGCACCAACAACATCGCAGAATACAAGGCCTTGACTATAGGTCTGAGGATAGCAGTGAAATGGAACATCAGGGCTCTAAAAGTATATGGAGACTCTTAGTTGATTATAAATGAAGTCAATAATGAATATCAAACTAAGGATGACAAACTCACTCCATACAAGAAATTGGTGGAGACCCTTAAATAATCCTTCATCAAAATAACATTTGAACAAATTCCTAGAGCTAACAATAGAGCAGCAGACGCTGTGGCAACAATTGGATCCCTACTAGACATCCCTAACAACGTTCCAAAATATGAATTCCTGATAGAGTAGCTTCTCATACCCACATTCAAGGTACCAGAATCAGAATTCGTGTGCGAAATTGTTGGTCCTAATGATCCTTGGTATCATGACATTTACACATACCTTCGAATAGGAGTCATACCCGCTGACCTACCTTCAAACCTAAAACGAACCTTTGTCAAAAAGGCATCCAGATTTGTCATCCTAGGTGATAATTCCTATATCGTGAGAAGCATAGAAGGTACCTTACTACTGCTTAAAATGCCGAGGAAGCATTAACCATTTAACCAAAGTTCATAACCCGTGGACTGCGGGTCTACAAATGAAAGTGGAATGACCATAGCTACAAATTGCTAAGGGGATGGGCTATTGTCAGCCCACAAATGGAAAGAGAAAAGGCCATGATCATGCCAAAATTGGTCTACAATGTTAGGCAACATGGGGATCTCATCCATGCTCTAGCTCAAGAGCTCCATCCTATCATCACACCATGACCCTTCTCGCAGTGGGGACTCGATCTCATTGAGAAAATAACACCCACCTCATCCAATGGCCACAAATTTGTCATAATTGCAACTAAGTACTTCACAAAGTGGGTGGAAGCCATACCCATGACGTATATCATTGGAAAGCAGATTTCAAAGTTCATTCTGAACTATCTCATATGCTGCTATAGTGTTCCACAAGCATTATTCAGATAATGGAACACCATTCAAAATTAGGATGTCTCATGATTTATACAAAAAAATTCAATATCCAACATTGCTTCTCCACCCCGTACTATCCCTAAGGCAATGGCCAAGTAGAAGCCATGAACAAAACCATCCTTAAAATCCTCAAGAAAATAGTCAATGACACAGGTCGTGACTGGCATTTGCAGCTTAATCCCACCCTCTGGGCCTATCGAACCAGCATCTGTACACCCACCGACGCCACCCCATTCTCCCCTCGGCTCACGGATCGGGTTTATACTCCCTCATCGAGATCTAGCTCCCATCCCTCAGATACCATTGCAAAACCTCATCACGATGAAGAATATAGAGTATCAAGATTAAATGAGCTAGAGCTACTGGATGAGCAATGTATGGATGCTTTGAATCATTTGTAAGTCTATCAAAATAGACTCAAAAGGAGCTACAATAAGAAAATCAAAAGCAGGACATTCCAAGTCAGAGAACTAGTATAAAAGGAGAATCAAAAGAATGTCCCAAACCTAAGCAGCAAAGGCAAGTTTGAACCTAATTTGAAGGACCTTTTGTCATCACAACAAGTTATAAATCAAGGGCATATCAGCTATCAACACCCGAAGGGGAACCTCTATAGGAGCCCATGAATAGCTCCCATCTCAAAAAGTTTTATGCCTAAATCTTTTCTGCTGTATAGAATCAAAAAACTAAAAAAATTAGAAAAAAAGCCCTAACAAATGGTTACTTCAAGTAAAAACTTGGCAAACAGGGAGTCTTAGAATAATAACAAAAAAACTTAAAAAAAGTAAACAATCCAAAAACAAGAAAAATGATAAAATAGTAAAGGTAAAAAATCAGACTTTAGTGGAAAACCACTTCGCGGCACTTTGGGTAAGTACCTTGGTGAAAAATTGGCAAACAGGCGCCTTGTGTAAATAAGCACTTTCCATCCACCAGGATATTTACGGCTTGTTCTGCATCATCCATCCATCATGCTTCCATCATCCATTATGTTCCATATCTCCATCCATCATTCATCCACTCGACCGCTTCCATAGCTTGGTCCCATTGCACGAGTAGTCTATTGCATCATGCTGGGGCCACATTCTCATTAGATCTAATTCGTGTATGATCTTAAAGTCCTTAGAATAAAAAAATAAAAAAATCCAAAAACATCAAAACATTAGAAAATCCAAAAAAAATAGAAAATCAAAAACCCAAAAACATTCAAAACATGTCAAAATCCAAAAACAGGTCAAAATGTCACTCAAAAGATGAAAAACACAGTTGTCTAGTCGAACTACGCCATCTCTGAGCTTGAACGTAGGCAAGGTTGATCTTTGATCATCCCTCGAGACATTTAGGTCAGTCCTTTAGGATTCTGTCATAATAAAATGACATCTCATCATGTATATCATCGTCTGTAAATCTATCAAGTCATCAGTCTAAACTACGTGGTCTTTGTGTGTATAACGTAGGCAAGGCTAATCTATTGATCAGCCCCTGAGGCCCCTAGGATAGGTCCTTAGGTTAGTCTCTTTGTCAAAATATCAGAAAATCCCAAAAACATTTGAAAAAATCAAAAATCAAAACCTTTGAAAATCTCAAAAAATACCAAAAACAGCCTCAAAACATTGCAAAACTCCAAAAAATCCAAATATTTGAAAAAATCCATCTGCCTCATCTGGCTTGCACCCGCAATAACATCATCCATAATAAATTGGTCATCATCCTCAACCTTTGGCAAAACAATTAGAAACCAGTCTAACAGATTAAACGTGAAAACTCAAAAGCGTCAAGTTTCAAGTTTAAGTCAATACATAAGCAAGTTTGTCAATTCTTTGTGTTGATAGTCCATCATCTAATTAGTCCCATATCAATCATCTGATAACATCATGTCCTAGGATGAATCCTTCCTACAAGGGGCATTATTTATCAGAAGGAACACTTTGGATAAATGAAATGACATGCCCCCATCCACTAACATGTCCTAGGATGTCACCGCTACAATGGGCAATACCCTTTGGCAAATATTATCCAGAACTATATTACTTGTTTGATCTTGATTTAATCTTATTAAGATCTTGATGATATCCCAGGATGAGATGATACCTCTTATCTATTTGTTGATAAGAACTATACTGAAGAAAGAGGGATATATTTGATCATTGGCATTGGGATTGCCATACCTTTCCCCGCATTTTGGTCTGAGGTGTTTAAAATTTCTAAGGTGCATCCTAGCAAGGTTTCTATATGTAAGGTGTGAACAAGAATACTCCTATCTATTTGTTGAGTCAAAGTCCATCACACTAAGCACAACGCCATCCTGGTCCTTTATACCTTGATGCATCGTGCTTAGGCGTGTTATCAAACATAAAGTAAGTGACCCTTTTAAAATCCCATGATAAGAAAATCATCCATTTCAGATCATCTTCATCATCATCATCTATCATCATCATCATCTATAATAAAGTCTTGTCAAATCATGGACTTGTGGGACCCTCTTGTCATCATCTCATTTCTTCCCCGTACTAATATAACACCACCAATACATCCATCATGCATCCATCATGCATCCATTGTACATTCATATCATCATCATAATATAGATTTGTTATTCTAAGCATCTTAAAATCATCTCATTTGCATCATCATCCATAACCATCCATCTTGAATCTCTTTATCGTGAGATTGACCCTCAAATCAAATATTTTCGTTCAATCTCTCGAGGGGGCAATGTACCCGTGTACTTCTTTCATTGGGGTTTCTAAAAAATTAGAATTTTTTTCAATTTTGATCACGAAAAGTTTATTCTTTGAACCAACACAACAAGTACATTGCTTCAAAGAGGGGTAAAATGTAGACATGCAAAATTAACATTTTACATTCAATCAAGTTAATTCATCAACTAAACTAGGTTTCACATTAGGTCCATTCACCAATTAATCAAGTTCGCCTTCATCCATTCATCGGGTAATATCATCTCCTCAGGTTGTTAATTCAAAATTAAATAAACATTATCATCAAACTTTTAATCAAATAAATCAAATATCCATTTAATTAAATCCAAATGCATTTTCCATCCCTTTCTGATTTAAATAAATCAAGTATTTAAATCAAATAAGTCAAAACATCCTAATCATCATTAGGCTAATCTAATCCTGATTCAATTAACCTAATCATCCACTTGCACAAATAAATCAATTTATTGATTTATTAAAATCCCTATTGTTTTTCAACATGGCATCTTGGAAGAATATCCTCCACCCATGCATTTTCAGAATTTTAAACTCCGACATGTTCCCCACTCAGAATTTAAAATTTTGAAAGTCTTACATGTCCCCCCACTCAAACATTTTTAAATTCTTGGCACATTGACCAAAATGTGCTCACTCCTCAACCAATCAGAGGTTGACAAGTGGCATCATCTCATTGGCCAATCTCTCATCATGAAAATTTATAAATAGAAGCTTAATCCTCCATAATTGGATCTACAACTGGAATGCAAGTTTACTCTCTTGATTTGAGAAATAATCTGGCTCATCATCCTATTTGCATTTGCATCATCTTGGCTTCTTAGCAAGGATTGGGAAAGGGTCACTTGCACATGTGACACCAATCCACTATGGAATAGGTAACATGTTATTAATTTCATAATGCTTTTGATTTTCTCTTGTCATGTTTTGTATTTAGAAGTGTTCACAATGTATTTAATAGGAGTTTTCTTAAAGGATTTGCAAGTACTAACCCTTGATTGAAGTTAAGTATTTTGCAGATTTTAAAAGGTACTCACAGTTTCTCAAATCACAAATACACAAAAGTAACATATCAAAGAGGCAAATTTGAGGCTAATTGAATAGAACTTGCAATCAAGGAAAGTTTGTTATCTAGCCATCAAAAATAGCTATGTTATCCGATCTTCTAGGGTACTAATAGGATTTGGGTACACTTTGAATTGGATCCATGATCCAGTTTGGTCCACTTGCAGATGTGCACAGGATGCAGATCAGGGGAGACAGGTTCATCTAGGACAAACCCAAGGAGATTCCAAGCAGCCAGCTAAACCCATCCAACTTTTTCTTTCATTATGGTGTTTTTAATTTTTCCACTTTTGACTTTACCTTTTAAAAATTTATGAAAGTGGTGTGCCATGAAGGTCTATGGTTTTGAAGGTCTTCATTTAAGCTCGGTGCCAGGGGCTCTACCCCTCAATCCCACTATGTATCAATGATTGGAAACACCTCAAGGTTACCACCCCTGAACCCCATTAGGGGGTTATGTTGTTAATGACATTAGATTTTATGATAATTTTGTTGATTATATTATGCTATATGGTATTCTAAACTTTATTCTTTCTTTATGGCTGCATATATATATATATATGACTATTTTCCATCCACACCTTTGACTTTACCTTTCAAAAATTTATGAAAATGGTTTGTGCCATGAATGTCTGTCGTTTTGAAGGTCTTCATTTAAGCTCAATGGCAGGGCTCTGCCCATCGACCCCACCATTTATCACGATTGGAAACACATCAGGGGTATCAACCTGAACCCCATGAGTGGTTAGGGGATTATGCTTTTAATGACATTAGAGTTTATGGTAATTTTGTTTATTATATTATGCTATATTGTATTCTAAACTGTATTCCTACTTTTAGGCTGAAAATGTGTGTATATATATATATATATGAAATATTTTTACTTGTTCTTGCATAAATGAATCCAACCAGAAAAAGCTTGTTGAACCTAAACTACAGAACCAGTAACCTAAAAATAAATTCAAAATTTCATTAATTTTTTCTTCTATAATTATATAAATTTTATTTATTTAGTTATGTTCTACCTTTCCCTCTTGTATTAAATAATTATTTTAATTATTTAACATTTTATGGACTTTTAATTATATCATTATTTTAATTAAAATTCTGACATTTTCCCTTTCTTCTATAATTAAATAATTGATTTAATTGTTTAATTATTCACTTTCCCTCCTAGATTAAATAATTCTCTTTTATAATTATTTAATTTACTTCACCTCTTTACATCATTCTTATTGGTTCTCTCTATCTGTGACATTCATATCCCTTCACCTCTCAATTAATGTCCACCCTTGATAAGGTTTTATTACTTTTTAATCTCCACCATCCATCCCTAACTATACCCTATTTTTTCCCTAACCCTATTTCATTGGTTCTCAAACAATCTTATCCATTGATCTTCATCATTTGATCTTGCCCCTTCATTCAGATTTGGTTTTCTATAAAAGAGACCTATCGCTTTCATTTCAACCCTAGCTTGCTAGAGACAACCATAACTACTATCTTTGATACAAAATAAAATGGAGGAGCATTGATCTAGATTCAATCATGGCATAGAGATTGTTGGTAATACTATTTTATCATTTTATATTTCTATGTTCATTTTTGCTTCATTGTTGAGGCTTTTTTATTACAATTGTACTATAAATTGGAATAGCTTATTAAATTCATAATAGAAAACATAAATTACTCTTTTATTTTAGCTCAGAAAATTCTTTCAAATACTTATAACCCTATTCTATAGAGTGAAATTCTTGTTGACATTTTTTGTCCTTACAATTGTACTATAAATTGGAATAGCTTATTAAATTTGTAATGGAAAATAGAATAGTACTCTTTTATTTTAGCTCTTTTTTTTTTCAAATACCCATAGTTGTCAAATATATTGAGATGACTTGTAATTTTCTTGTAATTGGAATAGTGTATTAAATTCATAATGGATAATATAAAAGTACTCTTTTCTTTTAGCTCAAATTCTTATTTCAAATACCCATAATTGTAAAATATATGAAGATGAGATATTCTTATAATTTTCTTGTAATTGGAATAGCTTGTTAAATTTATAATGGAAAATACTAAAGTACTTCTTTAGTTTAGCTGAAAAAATTATTTCAAATACCCATAACCCTATGCTACAGATTGAAATCTTTGTTGAGATTAGGGTCCTATGACTTGAGTTTTTTGTATTTGATGGTTGATACTATTGATTCATTCCTTTTCCCTTGATTCTACCCTATTTTACAGAATGAAATAGTTTTTGAGAAAATATAAATGTACTCTTTTGTTTTCACTCAAAAGAATCTTTCAAATACCCAAAACCCTATTCTCCAAATGGAATCCTTGTTGACATTTTTTGTCATAGAATGAAATCCTTGTTGATTGCGCTGTAAGTTGGAATAGCTTATTAAATTCATAATGGAAAATATAAAAGTACTCTTT
>VDFB02226289.1:0-11028 GCA_007258455.2 Sequoia sempervirens | reverse complement strand
ACACTAACCAATTAATTGAATAATCTTTATTTAATTAAATTAAATTTCCTCTTAATCAGATAATACACTTTATTAGATTATTTCATGAAAATTCCTCTTTGATTAAATAAATCAACTTTGCATAATGATAAAATGGTCATGTCTATATCCCGCAATTAATTAAATATTTATTATTTAATTAATTTTCTAAAAGTCCTCTACATATGATTAAATTTATTTAATTTAATTATATTGTTCATTCATCTTATTCTTCTTCCATAATTAAATAAATTTATTTTATTTAATTATTTTCACATGTCCACTTAATTAATTAAATAAATACATTCTATTTATTTAAATTAATTATCACTGTTTGAATTTAAATTAAATCTTTTGATTTAATTAAGTTTAAATATTTCCCCCTTCTTCTATTTTAATTCTTCTTCTAATTAATTAAATGTTTCATTTAATTAATTTCATAAAAGTGATTTAATTGAATAGATCTTATTTAATTAAAAATATCTTATGATTTCTTTCTAAATCCAAAATTAGGTATTTTAACCTAATTGTGCAATCTTCTCATATCATAATTAAATATTTTATTTAATTATGAGATATTCTGCTTTTTTTCAATAAAACTGATTAAAGCTCTTTTCTCACCACAAGTTTTCTTCTGCTTTTAAAAGCTTAATTAAATATTTAATTTAATTAAGAAAATTTGAATGTCCTCCACAAATAAATAATTGATTTTTTTAATTAATTATTTATCAGCTTTTAATCTTTCTTTTATTCTTATCTTCCCTTCTTTTTCCTCTTTCATAATAAAATAGAAAAATCTGATTTTAGGGTTCTTCTATCCTCTCCTTCAGTTTCATCTTTCTTCAACCATTCGATCTGCCAGGAATTATCACAACCATTGATCATATCAGCCAATCAAAATCATTTGAAAAATCTATAAATACCTGTGTGAATCCAAGCATTGGTAATAGGTAATTAAGTAGAATTCATGCACTTAGTTCATTCAATCATTTTAATTTCAAGTTTATCACCATCATCATAGCTTAATCTTGCATATCATATCAAAATATCGTTCTTTAGGAAGACAGTTTGTTGAGCCTAGCCATACAATCTGAGAACACAAGGCTGGAATCTACAAAAACACTAAAGATAGAGGACAATAGGACGACAATGGAAGCAGAATAGAGTTTGCACTTCTTTACTCCTTTTATATTATGTTTTATTAAATGTCTTATTGGTGTGTTTGAATATTTCATTTAAATTCCTTTATGCACTTATTTTTCATACACACATTAAATGACGCCCACCGTGGGGCCTATGCCCCTATTTTAGACTTCTTTCTTGCAGGTTTTTCTTGCAGGTTGGCTCACAGGTTTTCTGGCATTCGGCAGCGTATCGGGAAGATTCGGGAAATTTTATTTTTGCAGGTATTTCGGCGCATTTGAAGACTGTTTCGGCACATCCAGGAATTTCTGCGGCGCATCCAGGAAATAGAATAGCGCATCCATCACTTTCTATAGCGCATATAGGCATTTAGTTAGTGCATATAGGAAATAGGTTAGCGCATCTTTATATGTTTCAGAAAATCTAAAAAAATTTGCATTTAGAATAGCGCATCTAGGTTCTGTTTTCGCGCATCTAAGTAACAGAGCGGCACATTTATATTCTGTTTTAGCGCATTTAGGCCACAGAGTTGCGCATCTGGTCCCTATTTCTGCGCATCCGGGGGACAGAGCTTCACATCCGAATTGTAACCGAAATTTTGAGTCTAACGCCTTCCGCAGACAGAATTTCTTTCATTTCTTTTTGTTTGGTTTAAAATGAATCAATCTAGGGTAGCCACCACACCTTTATCATGCAGTTAAAATGAACCCCATGTCTGTTGTGAAGAAAAATCTTCACTTAGAGTAAATCACTTTTGATTTTGGTGCACATAAAATGAACTTGTTTACTCTTATTGACTGTGCTTGAAAGTGGTAGGTGATTATGCTCTCACCTTGTGCAAACTAGGTGATCAGAAAACCAGACCCACTTTTCCCTTTGTAACCCTAACTCAATAATTGAAGTATCCTCTCCCCTTGCGCACTTGTGCGATCCTAGGTGCAAGAGAAACAGTTATTGACTCTAGAAATTGGGCCTACCTTAAGGGAAAAAGTACTCACCTTAAGGGACGACTCAAACCGGCAACGGAGCTAAGGCCAAGCTACCCCCGACCGGTATATAAATGTAAATCTTAAGGGAAAACCTAAGGTTGCTTGTGCGGATGTGTCATACGGATGGAGTTGTACTCCCTTAAACCCTGTTGAGCTTAACCTCTTCAGGCTAGAGTGCCACCTTAATGGTGATTAATCTCTTGCCCCATGTATGGCCACTCGAACAGGGGTCCCAAACTAAAAACCATTGTTTAGAAAGCCAAAAACCTTCTATCTGCTAGTCCAGCACCGGTCGGTGTGAAGCCTTCCACACTTTCGTAGTCAATAGTAGAGGTGATCAGCTTGCCATGGGAGTTTCATGGGGGTTGGAAGCTTGGTTGGCCTGAGAAGAGAGTGCACTGTAAGGGGGAGCCCGTGTAGCCAAGCTTCTGGATTCACACGCTACTGATATGCGGTTGGGGAAACCCACGTGGAGTCTAGCGGATATTGTACTGGCCTAACCTAGGTTGTGCTTGTCTTATTCTGTGTTTGACTACAAATCAACTTTAATCAGACTGTTTGATGTGCTTTCAAAACATTAATTCAGATAAAGGATCATCCAAGAACAAACATGACAAATTTCAGCTAAAAACTGGTCAAAACTATCCTTAGACAAACTATTTTAGCGCATCTAGGGAAAACTGTAGCACATTTCAAATCTATTCTAGCGCATCTATGTTCTGTTTCGGTGCATTTAGGGTATTCTACTATGCATCTGTGCTTTGTTTCTGTGCATATGAGCTATTCTACAGCGCATTTGACTCTTTCTCTAGCGCATTTACCATTTTCTGTAGCGCATTTAGGAAATAGAATAGCGCTTTTAGATTCCTGTCATAGACCCGAATCTCTGAGATTTTAATCCCATGTTGAGAAAGTGGAAATCAACTAAGTTCACCAAGAAATCAGTTTTCAATAGGATCAAGAAGCCCAAAACAAATTTAAGTTACAAAAAGACTTTAGATCGTAGGGAATTTCTGTATAAGAGCCGAGACGTCTTGCTCCATTATCGCACATTTCTCCATAGATACCAAGACTACATTAAGGGATTCACCGACGATTATGATGTAGAACCTTTGGCTACCCAAGCTTATTATCAAAGATTAGCATTGTCTCAACGTCATAATATTAATCAACCTCTTGAGTTTGAGAATATACCACAACCTTCAATTGAATATTCAACACGTCCTAATCAAATCCTTCAGTAACCTTTGATCATATCCGAGGATTTCTTCCATATGCCTATTTTTACAAGATCTCAACACAACAAGCTAGGAGATACATCTCAACAAGAAACTTCCACACACAACATTCAAGAAGAAGGTGCACATGATAGTCCTCTTTTTAGTGTGAGTCGCAATCCCCTTTTTAGTGACAACAATATGGCTGATAGAGGGGAAGATTCATTGCTTAAAAACACAAACAGGAACAAAACTCCCATAGACAGTGATAATGAGCAAGAGGAAGAACTTAAAGAGGCGGAACAGAATCCCAAGTTTCTTAAAATCCTTGAACAGATTATACAACGTGACAAAGAGAAGTATTTTCTTTTCTTAGCAGATCAAGGAGCCAAATTGCCTAAAGACTTTGATACTGAGAAATTAAAAGCCACAGAGGAAGAGCCATCCCTATCTGAATTCGCCTCCTTCAAAAAAGAGTTTAGAGAAATGCAGGGAGAACTCAAAGAGTTACGAGGAGGAACCGCAACCAAGAAATACACTTTGGATGACATATGTCCTTATCCTTTTGATAGAAGTCTCAACATGATTCCATTTCCTAAACACTGTGAAATCCCCAAATTTGATCGTTATAATGGAAAATCAGACCCAGTTGACCATGTTAGAGACTTTCAAAACATGACATTGGAATTTTCCCACGAAGATACATATTTATTGTGATTATTTCCTTGAAGCCTTGGAGTCAACTCTATGGAATGGTTATCTAAGATTACACCTCCTATTCGAACATTTGAGGAATTGATAAATTTGTTCATAACACAATACTCCTACAACATTCAACACCAGATCACCATGATTGATCTTTGCAAAGTTACGCAAAAACCTGGGGAATCTTTCACTACCTTTCTTCAAAGATGGAGGAGAATGTTCGCTAGGTACCCCCGTCATGTCCCTGAAAAGGAGAAAATGGTTACTTTCATCAATAGCCTCAACTCAGAAATGAGCTATCATTTAAATCTACACTGTCCACCTTCCTTTGAGAAATTGATTGAGGATGCCATCACCATCAAAAGTGCTTTGGTCAAAAGAGGGACAATAAAACTTGATAGGGACAACCCTAGCTCATCTAATCATTACAACAATCAAGACAAGTCAAAATTTTGGACCCGCAACAAGAACATTGTAAACGATGGTGTTGTAGATGCAAATCATATTACAACTAGGCCATTTGTTCTGAGCACCCCAAACACTACTCGTAATAACAATGTCAATTCAGTCACGAATCTAGGAAACAATCATCCTCCTCCAACGAACAACAATCAGGGGGCGACCAACAACCAAAACTACCAGGGAAACAACAACAACAACACTCTAGGGAATACCTCAAATACAAACTCACAACATTTTCCATTCTTCTCCAATAGAAGAACCTTCACACCACTAGGACAATCCTTGGAATCAGCTTTCAAAGAGGTTATGGAAAAAAATGTCCTTACGTTACCACCACAACGCAATTATGAACCTAGTATAAAACCTCCATCATGGAATGAGGCTTATTTTTGTGACTATCATAGGTGCAGAGGTCATCGTACAAACCAATGCCAAGCTTTGAAACATGCTATTCAAGATCTCATTGACAAGGGCATTATCACAGTAGAAGGACAACAGAAATCCAATGAAGATCACCAAGCATTTCGCAACCCTCTACCAAATTATCAAAAGGGAGAGTCTTCTAATAAAAATGTGAATCAAATTGATGACAATGTAATTCGTCACCTCTATACAGATAATGAGCAAGTCAACGTTATAAAAATCAAGGAAAAAGTAGATAATGGACAAGTGAATGTCACAACGAGAGCCCAAGCTAAAGTTATCTTAAAGGGTACCTCTTCAAAATCCACTGAGACTTTCCCTCAACATCAATATGACTTAGTCAACCAACTTCGAAAAACTCCTACTCAAATCTCCATTTTAGAACTCCTAAAAATTTCCCCCGCACACAAGGAAATTTTAGACAAAGCCCTTTTTGACACAACTGTATCCACAGATTTGGATGTGGATAGATTTCAAGCCATGGTAGGACATTTGTCCTCACCCACATGCCTTTCATTTTCAGACAAAGACGATGTTTCCATGACTCATCCCCACAATTCATCATTATACTTAGAGGTCATGATCCATAAGTTCCGTGTTAAACGTGTTCTAATAGATGGAGGGGCTGGTCTAAATATATGTACCTTGAAGGTCGTTCAAGCATTAGGGTTTGCGGAAGACTCCATTGACCCTAGAAGGAAGATTACTATAAAGGCCTATGATGATGAGGAGAGAACGTCTAAAGGTCTAATCATGCTACCAATCAGAGTGGGACCCGCTATCAAAAATACCTTTTGTCAAGTTTTAGATCGAGATCTTGCATACAACATCTTGTTGGGTCGTCCTTGGATCCATGAAATGCAAGCTGTTCCGTCCACTTACCATCAATGTCTTAAGTTTCCATATGACGGACAGGAAATCACTATACCAGCTGATAATTCAAACACCCAAACTTGTGCCAATGTCAAAACTCATCAGGATACTTTGGTTCCAAATAATCAAGAAGCACTTGCTAATACTTCTCCTAAGCATGAGACACAAATCAGTCAATTAGCCAAAATCTTTGACAAGAAACTGCAATTCAAGGAAAGTGGAGTTGGGGAATATTCCCTTTGTCTTGCTAATCTACCTACATCTCCTAAATCACATGGAAAGCCTTCTATTACACAACAACAGATATCAGCAGCATCAACATCAGCACAAATACAAACAGTGCCCACTACCAAGTTCAATGGACAATTTGTCAAAGAAAAGTTTCCCATGGGAGATTCTGAGGATGCAGCGATTCTAGATTGGCTTTATAAGGATGAAGAAGAAACAGTTCTAAATGTTACCTTACCAACAGCTCAATATGGGAAAGGATATTCCATCATGCAAAAGATGGGATATGACAATGGTCCTCTTGGAAAAAGAAAAGAAGGCGTAGTTGAGCCTATCCATCTCCCAGGGCTCGTGGCATATGATAAAACTGGAATAGGCTATGATGCTACCCAATCTAAATAGTCACAAGGTAATGTTTTTACACTACAAGAAGGTTCTGACAAGAAAGAGATATGTTTGGCATCAATCCTGAATTGCATAGAAAATAATTCTGATACTGATTCTGCTGAATATGAATGGGATACCATCCACAATGATGAATTTTGGAGGGACAAAGAGGTAGATGTCATACACAAGTACACGCCCATTTTAATCAAAGGGGAAGGTTCAGGATCCCAACCACAAGAATCTGAACCACAACGCAACTATGAGTCTAGTGATACTGAGTCAGATTTTAACGAACAAGACTATCAGGAGAATAGTACCATCATTGACTTATCTCATAACTCGGATCCTACAGATAACTCTATCTTGACCCTAACTATCGCCGATTTCACAAAACCAAATGACATGTTACCTTTAATTCACCCTGATCTCATTGACTGGGATCTGACAGAACCTATTGATATACCTATTTTTCCCAATGACGAAGCTATCATAAACTTCCTTTCCGCTGAAAGTGTCGATAATTGTTCCACTAGCGATTTTCGGTATGAAGTTTTTAATCAGGAGAGTGTCAAGTCTCCTAGCTGCAAAAATGAAAATAAAGAAAAATGATCTAGTGGTGAAAACCAGAATATGGCAGTACTAGATCAAGGAAAAGATAAAATAAAGAGCGTATCAGATGGTGAAAACCTTTTTGAGGCACCAGCTGATGGGACTCTTGACACTCTCCCGGAGCACTATCATGAGCGATCGCCCATCTTGATCGAACCTACTAAGGAAATCAATATTGCAACTATAGATAATCCAAGGATTTTACAGCTAGCTGAATCAATGACAGATAAAGAAATCCCAAAATTCATGAACTTTCTCAAAGAAAATCAAGTTAATTTTGCTTGGTCATATGCAGACATGCCGGGCCTTGATCTTGATCTCATTATGCATCACTTATCTATCAAACCAGGAGTTAAACCAGTAAAACAAAAGCTCAGAAAGATGAATCCTCATGTAGCACTACTGGTTAAAGAAGAACTCAAGAAGCTCCTAGACGTAGGTTTTATAAGACCAATTGCCTATGCAAAATGGATCTCCAACATTGTACCAGTAGCAAAACCAAACAAACGTGTAAGAGTATGCACTGATTTCAGAGATCTTAACAAAGCATGCCCAAAGGATGACTTCCCACTCCCTAGCATCGACACTATAGTTGACTTGACAGTAGGCCATGCCATGTACTCATTAATGGATGGTTTCTCTGGTTACAACCAAATCAAAATTGCACCAGAAGACCAAGAGAAAACAGCTTTCACTTGCCCATGGGGAACATATTGTTGGAATGTTATGCCTTTCGGCTTAAAGAATGCTGGAGCTACTTATCAAAGAGCTATGACTATGATCTTTCATGACATGATGCACACATTCATGGAGGATTATGTAGATGACATATTGGAAAAATCACACACCAGAGAAGGACACTTGGAAATACTGTCTAAAATATTCACCAGATTGGAGAAATTCAAAGTTCGCCTAAATCCTAAGAAATGTGTTTTTGGGGTCACATCCGGAAAGTTGCTAGGATATATTGTTTCAGAAAAAGGAATTGAAGTAGATCCTGCAAAAATTCAGGCAATCATGCAGATGCCTCCTCCAAAGAACATCAGTCAATTGAGGTCATTACAAGGGTGGCTACAGTCCATCAGAAGATTCATTGCACAATTGGCCAACAAAATTCTACCATTCACACATCTCCTACATAAAAATGTTCCTTTTAGATGGGATGACAAATGTGAAATGGCATTTCAACAAATCAAGCAGTACCTGATAAACCCACCAGTTCTCGTTCCACCCAATCCAGACAAACCATTGATCCTGTATATTGCTGCGACCGAGACATCTTTGGGAGCATTATTAGCACAAGAAGACCATGAAGGGAAGGAACGTGCCATCTATTATATTAGCATTTAACATGCACATTGTTCAAAATGTGCTCCACTCTCCTTCATTAGCATGTTGACAAGTGGCACAATGCCATTGGTCCATCTTTAATCCCACATTCACCCTATTTCTCATTCTTCAATCCTCCTCCATTATAAATAGAGGCCTCCTCTATTGTATTTGGTATCCACAATCCATGTAAAATCATTATGCTCATTTGAGTCCACAATCATCCATACTTTCATCCAATTTAGCATAGAATTTCATCATCCATAGCTAGGTTATTGGCATTTTTCATCAAGGATCAATCAATCATCATCAAGCTTATCAGGGAATTGGGAAAGGGCTTCTTTCCACATCAAAGAAGTACCAATTCCCCTATGGGATGCTGGTTTGAGCATTCAAATGAGATTTCATTAGCTTTTATTTGATATGTTATGTTGTTTTCTTGTTCTTATGCTTGAATGAATTTCATAGGGAATGTTTTGGTTTATGCTTGTTTGAGGACTAATGTTTGTTTGTTTGTCCATGTTTGAATAGGTCTAGACCAAGCATTCACATTTTGGCACCCACAGTGGGGACTAGACCCATTTTTAACATTTTCTAGCAAGTTTTTGCTGGCAAGTTTGGTCATGAATCTCATTGTAGCGCACCTATGGCTTCTTTCAGCACATAGGTGGTGACTTTTTGGTGCATCCAAGCTCTATTTTAGTGCATATGAAGCATCTTCCAACATATTTACCTCTTGTTTCAATGGATATACAAGATATTTTAGCACATATGGTCTAATTTTTAGCGCATATAATCTAAGTTTTAGGGCATATCATCTTTGTTTTAGCACATATGCTCTCTGTTTTAGTGCTTTTATAGTCAATCTTAAAATGGCCATACCTTGGTCATACGGATGTCTTTTTCAAAGATTTTTTTTTTTAAATGGGGTATAATTTCATAAGCTATGCAATGGTGTAAGTTTTTCTTAATTTTTTTAGAGTTAAAATTTTCAATTTTACACCTAAAGTCAAAACACATTGTAACATGGTCTAAATTTTAAGGTTTGTATGCTTAATCATTCATCTAACCCTCATATCTTCTTGTTTCTTGATCTCATCTAACATTTTGAGTATGGATTCTAGGTTTTAAGAGGAGCATGGACCATTGAAGTGAAAGAAAAAGCATTTGATATCCATTGTCTAGGAAAAGAAGAAAACAAGAAGAGCTTCCTATAGCACTTTCTTTTCATAATTGTAAAAAAAGTGTTCTTTAACACTTTGAGAGCATTTATAATCCCATCTTTGGATATTTTTATCTTCAGCTTTAGAACTTAACTACATTTTGTTTGGGTTTTAAAAAGAAAATACAAAAGCTTTCTTTTTCACAAAGGGTTAAAAAGAACAATTAGAAACTCACTAGATTTGATTTTGGGTCTTAAAATTTGAACAAGAAACTTCAAAAACTTCATTTTGGTGCTATAAAAAGAACCCATTATTGCTTTTGAGGTCTAAAATGAACATATGCTTATCTTGTTTCGTGATCTTTTTTATAAACTAATACCATTGAAATGTGTATGCACTTCTCTCACGCTTCATGAAAATCTTGAGAATCAAAAGAATTTTGGTCATATTAGGTTGTCTAAAATATTGTCTCCACACTTCAATTTGGGCTTAAAATTGAACAAATCTTGCTAGTGTGAGAAAAGGCATCATGTGTGTTCTCTCTTTTTTCACGCAAACAAATATTGATCAAACTACAAATGTAATTACTCACTATTGTTCACCTTTAGAGGGCCTACCTTGGTGGGAAAAAGTACTCACCCCAATGGAATGACCCAAGTGGTAATGAGCATAAGCCAGGCTCTTCTGAACTGCTATATAAATTTGTGGTTGAAAGGAAAGTTTGCAATCAACTTAACTTGATGCATGATGGCTCTCCCCCAGTATCTTTATGATGTGTGACTCCCTTGTTCTAAGGGTTGGGAGACCTCTTGAGGGAATTTATCATTGTGTCCTTTGAACCAAATGCCCTTATTATGAACCCTTGTGTAGTAGCCAAAAATCCCAATATTTGTTGGCGTTAAGAGGTCGGACCTCTGGGGCTATCCCACATACTTGCAGTTCTTTGTAGAGATGAAAAGTTTATCATGGTAGATTCTTGAGAACTAAAGCTTGGCTGACCTAAGAAGTGTGTGCCATGGATTGGAGCTAGTGTGGTTAAGCTTCTAGTCATCCGCTCTAAATAAGCACAACTGGATTTATCCAAGTGGGAACTCAACAAATATTTTCTCTTCTATCCTAGGGTTGTGCAATATTTGAGTCAATTAATCGCAATGCTTGGATCCAAAATCTTGAAAACAAAAATTTAACAAGGTCATCAAATTTCAAACCCTTTAGAGGATGCAAATACCCTTGAAAATTCTAAGTATTACTGCTTGTCCCTAGGGATTTATCCTTAGAGGCTTCTAAATACTTGGGCCTATTTCTCAATTTATTTTATCCAAATTCAACATAAGGAAACTATGGCTTTGACTTCTTGATTCTCCAATAATGGACCTTGTGGAATGAAAGGTCTTGGAATAGACATTTAGTTTGAAACTTAAGCAAGACAAGTGGATGTGGTAAAATCAATTCATTAATCAAGATTAAATCAATTGAACCCCA
>VDFB02226283.1:0-14509 GCA_007258455.2 Sequoia sempervirens | reverse complement strand
ATATAAAGTTATAATTTTAAATTATAACTTAAGTGACTGCCTTGAGGGTTGCGCCATCATGAGGGGGCCAGTTTAACATTTAAATTATGATTTAAATATTTGACGGAGAACTATGGAGAAATAAGAAAATTAAAAGTCAAATATTAATTAAAACCCTATTTTCAAGGGAATCGCACTTTTCAGCTTATTTGAGGTTTTGCCTTGGGAATTGAGCCCATTATGTGATTATTGAGTTTTGAAGACTGATCAAATTGATCTGAGCCTGAGACTTTAGGGTTTCGTGTTCATCTTCCTTGGGGAACGAGCCATCTCCAGCGGAAAGCAATTCAGAGAGTGCAATATCACTTGATCTATTGCCAACAGAGGTTTTCTCATTCAGAGTAAACTACAGAGCTTCAGAGAAATTCCTATCTTCAGTTATTTGCAGTTGTTTACATCCAGATACCTTCTATTGCTTTTGGCGCATCTTTCAGAGCTTACAGAGGGAGGCCGTACTGTTTTAATTATTGCTGATTGAGTGAGCCGTACTTCCTGTTTTTCTGGCCGTACCATTCAGATCTGAGCCGTCTTTGACTTGGAAGAGAAAACGCCTGATTCCTTGACTTCCTACAGTCTCCAGTATTGGCGCATGCTACCTGGGCATCTCCAGAGGTTATCATCAGGAGGGAGGAGTGCATTTATTGAAGCAGCCGTACCATTCTGTACTTCTGCAGCAGCAATACCAGGTTTCTCAAATATTGTAAATTCATTATTTATTTCATTATATGTATCTGGGTATCATTGAAATCAGTAGAAAAGCTTGAATAAAGATACTGGCGCCTATATTCTTTCATTTCCAGAGTTATTTGATTTTCATTGAATTTATTTCAATTTATTGTCAAAATCGTACCTTTCAAGTATTGCTTCAAAAACACAAAAATTTGCAAAAAACCCTAAAACGTCAGAAAACCTTCAAAAAAACAATCAGAGACAGAAAAAGGGGAAACTAGGGTTTCTACACATTAGGCACAAACAAGATTGTGGGAAGCCTCAAGGAAATTCAGAAGTTTTCACTAATCTGCATTAAAAATGAAATTCAATATTATCTTTAGCTCATGCCAGGTGCATGAAGTTTTTATCAAAATTATGATAGGATATTGGAGACATGCACAGCTACTCATAGGCTAAAGAAGCAATAAAGGCCACCTTAATACTTTTTCCTTCACAATTCTACACTTAGATGTGACAAAAGGAAGTCATATGTAGGACTCCATACTTCTTTCCTTGCTTAGATGCCAATAAGTTTTGGAAATATCTGTAATGTCCCTTTCTAGGAATTCAATGAGATTTTTACTTTTGCTCAAAATCCAATATGTATTTAAACAATTGTTTCATTAAATGCCCACAACTGGAATTCTTGGTTTGAACAACTTAGAATGATGTGAACAGCAATATAAGTATTTCCATAACATTCTCATCACAAATCCACCATAATACTGAGATTTCAACTGTGCTAAGGATATTAGTGATAGAGTGTTTATATGATTTCACCATCCAAAAAAAATAGATGAGCAGATGAAAGAGCCACATACACAAATTGAAATATTACCTTTCAGAAATTCTCAGAAATAGCTATTGAACTTTTTTAATATTTCCAACACATCTGCTCACCTCTTCTTTTTTTTGAATATGCAATTCTGATTTTTGGATTTTATAACAATACTTAATCAAATTTAAAACAGTTCTGAATTTATAATTTTTGAATAACTAAAAGTATTCACAAACAATATTAATAATTATATTTAAATATTGTTTAATAAAATTCAAATGAACTGAAATAAACCTGATTTGATTCCCCTTCTCCAATAATTGGCGGTCAGGTGTGAGCTCCAAGTCCTTTTTAAATAGTGCACTGACCATCGAAGACAATTAAACTTTTATTCGGATTGATCCATATTCAGATTAGATTGTTGAGCCCGATGATGTCAATGTCGAACTATGGTTAAGCGATGATCAGTTAGCTGATTTGGAGAGGGAAGCAACTGAATGGGAAGCAGAAGTGGCAGCATATGAGGAGGTAGAAGGCAAGGTTGGTCAGCCAGCAGAGGCAGTTTCCTCACATACATAGCTTGATCCTATCAATATGGATGAGGCACCTATTGAGGCTCCTATTGAGGATATTGCACCTATACCATCTACCTCAGCAACACCCACACAGCAGGAACAAACTTTTTTGAGTTTTAGTCATAGAAGAAATTTATGATTTGCAATTTTTATTGATACCGAAACTTGAAGTTTATATGT
The DNA here is from genome assembly GCA_007258455.2 of Sequoia sempervirens. Lineage (NCBI taxonomy): Eukaryota > Viridiplantae > Streptophyta > Pinopsida > Cupressales > Cupressaceae > Sequoia > Sequoia sempervirens. The sequence goes on along the minus strand of VDFB02226283.1, from coordinate 12,226 downwards.
ATTCACAAGTTGAACTTGGTTTTTAGTCTATGATATGTATTAAACTTAAATTTTGATTTATATACAATGGAAATCAGTAATATGTTGAATGTTCTACAAATTCAATATATATCTGTGTTTTTAAATAATATTTTAAAAATTATGTATTTTAAAATGTTCGATAAATTTGCCGAGTTTTTGTTCGAGTTTTTCTAGAGTCCCTAGTTTAAAACTTTTTTGAGCCTGCCAAGTCCAATTTTTACAACTATGCTGAGCATTATACCTCTATTGTATGATCTGCAATAGCAAACATAACATTATGTACCAGTCCAAACAAGTGGTTGCACCATTTAAGCAAGTTTATCATCTCAGTTTGTGTGCAATATATCTTCAGTCTTTGGTTTTGGGTTTCTAATTTTGACTTTCCAAAATATTTTCCAAGTGTTGGATCACTAACATTTTGAGTATGAGCTCCTCTTGCAAAGGTATTGTTGTGACCTTTTTCACACATCGCCCCATTGCAAATGGGGACGCCCTAATTTTTGCTTCGTCTCAAAATTTTGGCTTTGCTTTTCGTTTGTTTTGTCGTTGTCTCTCTTTTCTATTGTCTGTCTTTCCGAGATTGTGCCCGTCATTGACTTTAAACATGAAATTTGGCCAAGTCTGAAAATTAGGGTTTCCATCCTTCTGGTCAATCTGAGGTCAAATGAAGTAAATAAATTGAGATTTGAGATTAACGTTGATGTCAGCATGCTTCCAGCAGGACTCTCAGCTAAATTTCATCAAATTCTGATAACTTACTATTTTTAGTAATTATGCAATTACAGGCAATCTGTCAGCATTTTTGAGATTCCGACAATCACACGGCATTCAGAGCACATCAAGCTACTCGCATGCAAAATTTGAGCTGGAACAAGCAACTTTCTATTTTTAGCAGTCCAGCTTCCGGGACAAATTTCAGTGTTTAGATGCAAAGTTTTTCAATGCATGTCTGGAGATTCCTTCTGGGTTTTCAGAGACCTTCGCAACGATATAACATGCAAAATGAGATAACGACTTTCAGAATTCAGCTTTCAGAGGCTATTTTTAGGGTTTGCATGTCAGGGTATTCTTTGTATGTTGGCATATTCCTTATGGTTTTTTTGAGACCTAATGGTATGACATGCAAATGGAATAATCACTTATTGAGGAACTTACCTTTATTAGGTGCGTCCCGGCGGCCGCTTCGGCCGCCAGAATCACGGGCGTCGCCCAGTACCATGACGAAGACAAGCGAGATCATTTGATCGCATGCGAGAGAAAATTAGGGTTTCCGGCCAGGACTAGAAAGGGGCAAGGGTGAAATTTTCGAAAACGATGCCGCTCCCCGTCTGACATCCTTGAGGCCTCTGCCAAAATTTGCGAAACAAGCAGGCACTTACACTATTTATAGTGATCGGTTTAGAAGCAGGCTAAAAAATAGCAAATCGATTTGCATCTTTGACGTGTCCATGATGGAATCACGAGGCTGGCGTTATTCAAATTTCAAGTCGGTGGGGCTTGATGGAGCTATCAGAAGCAAGCAGTTACTATTTATAGTAAATCACCTCCAGAAATATGCTATTTTTAGCAAGTCAGCTTAGAGTAGCAGTGTGAACGGGTTGATGGAGTCATGAGGATCCAGTGTTCAAAATTTCAAATCAACCTGAGCTTCTGAAGTGTGAAAATTGAGAGACTTACTATTTATAGTAAGGCATGGGAAGCTGGCAGAGGAAGGTAAAAAAAAAATGTCTAAGTCTGAGTTTCGTCCTGTAGCCTACTTCAAATGCGCCCTCATCCAGTTGGCAGGTGATAAAAATTTTCTAAGTGATGAAGATATCCTGCTCATGCCTCCATATGCGCCCAGGGAGAAATAAGTTGGTGAAAAATATTCTAAGGCATTGTTAAATCTTCCTGCCACCTCCAAATGCGCCCAACAAGTATTCAAGGTGTTTGAAAAAGTTTCTAACATGTTTCATCCTTCAGCCATGCCAAAATGCGCCCACATGCAAGCTAGTAGCATTCAAAAAAAATTCTAAGTATAAAAATTCACCTCCTAGGCCAAAATGCGCCCATGCAACAAGAAGGATAGCAAGTCAAAGAAAGTCAAAGTTTTTCATCCACCTCACCCATCAAAATGCGCCCAAGTTGAGAGAGTTGATAGCAAAAATTTCTAAGGCATGGAAATATCCTCCACCACCCCCTAAATGCGCCCATCCTTCATGCATGTTCAAATGCGCCCAAAAGCAAGTGAGTCAAAGGAGTCAAAGGCGTTCATCCTTCAAGCATGCCAAAATGCGCCCAAAAGCAGCCATGTGAGGACAAAAGAAAAGAAGGTGAAGAGTCACATGCCAAGGCGTTGGAGATTTAAAATTCTTCTCTCTCTCACAAATGCGCCCATGCAAGTCAACAAGTCAACAATTTTCATCCTTCTTCAAATGTGAAATGTGCCCAAAAGCAGCCATGTGAGGACAAAAACAAAGAAGTTGAAGAGTCACATACTAGGCGTGGTAAACATTAATCCTCCACACATGTGATATGCGCCCAAGGTGTTGAGGGTGAAGTGATGTATGCTAGGCGTGATCAATCTTCTTCTTCAAATGTCAAATGCGCCTAAGGTGGTAAGGTAAACTACAAGGTGGTGAAAGTAAAGTTGATGCTAGGCGTTGGAATTTTTTTTAATAAAAGTGTCCTTCATGGTATAAAATGCGCCCAGGGTAATGGAAATAATATTTCTAAGTGAGTTGTTGAAACAAAATTTTCCTCGCAGACAAGGTGAACGAAGTTGAGTAAAATTTTCCTATGGCAAAATTTTCAAAAGTGCTAAGTGATTCAAAAAATTTCTAAGGCATGAAGTATTTTCTCCCTTAAGGAAAACGCCTAAGTCTGGAGAGGTGATGAAATTTCTCAAAACATGAGCAAAATTGCCAAAGATGAAGTCAGATAGTGTCAGCTTCGTGAGGTTGATAAATATTTTCAAGTCAGAGCAAGAAACACTCACAGATGTGAAAAACGGGATTAAGTTTGTTAAAAGTTATTTTTCCAAGGTTCAAAATTCAAGAGAAATTAAATGAACCCGTTCGTTGTACACCCATGAGTTCGACGCATTCTGAAAGAAATTTTCTTCTGGGTATTGATGATTATCGATGAGGAATGGATTTTAAAGTCTTCCACAGCTTGCCAAGGATTCCGAGGTAGAGATTTTAAATGGGCACCAGGTTGATGAATTTCCTAAGGGAAATTTGAAAATTTTCTAAGGCAAAGAATAAGTGATTTTGTTGAAGATAAATTGCCTTGGCAGATGAATTTGAAGTTGGGTGCCTAGATAATTTTTGACCAAATTCCTGATGAAAGGATTTCTTCTCGAGTATGAGTTGGATGAAATGGCAGAGTGAAGTATGCCCAGGCAGAATACAAGATCGTTTGGAAATTTGGCTAAGGCATGAAGAATTTGAACGCGAAGTTGGCTAGTGAAGATGATGAACGCTTGGAAGTTAGAGCGTGAAGATCCCGGTAAGTAAGTTGAATTTATATTATGAAGTGTTCTAATGATCTTCTCCTCGCTTGTTTTGCAGGAGGAACGTCGAGACCAAGCAATGACGACTTGAAGTAATGAAGAAAGTAAACCAAGATGACATTTCAATTTCGAAGGAAGAAAAGTTGCAAGAAAATGGCTAAGTGTTGAGGCTCAAGTGACGTGTTGAGGCTCAAGTGACAAAGATGAAATGTTTTCAAAACTCAAGATGGAGAAAAGAATGGAAGCTCGAGCAAGGTTGAAGAACAACGTCAAGAAGAAGATCAAGAACAGTGTGAACGCGTTTCAAAGTTGGAATCTTCTAGAAGGATGATGGGCATTAATGGCTCATTTATTACCCCACTCCTCTTGGTGGCGGTTTTTAGGGCGAATCTTGTTTAGGGCTGAGGTGGCACAATCTGGGCCATCTAGCCGATTGTAATCTGAGCCGTCCGTTGGAATGGGCTATCTATAAAAGGGGGAGTCCCCCTCATTTGTATCACATTAGCTTAGAGTTAGGCAGTAGACATAGAATAGAGGGACAACTTAGAAGTAGCTTAGTATAGATTGATAGTGTAGTTTGAAGAAGAGGGAAAGTTTTCCCTTTGAAAACTTTGTAAGAAATTGTTGTGAACACTCTCTCAATAAAAGAGTTTTTCATTGATGGTGAATTTCGTCTTTGTTGTGAGTAGCTAGCAAGGTTTCTTCGTCCTTCAGATTCAAATGGTAGCATAAAATAGTTCAAAGTAGTATAATTTTCATTCCATGCAAGTAGATGTTAATTGTGGAAGGTGGTCTTCAATTCGAGCAAACTTTGTTTATCCATACCACTAGTGGGCTCGCTGATGGTGAGTTCGCCTTGCATGGTCAACTGGAACATCATGGACTTAACTTCGTTTGTGACTCACTCGTTGGTATGCGTCGTTGTGACGGTGTCTTCACGTTGAATTATGATCTGAACACCTTGAACTACTCCTCTGAAGATTGCACCAGTTCTGTGGAAGCTGTCCGAAGCGAGGCAAAGCAGAGCTTGGTTGAAGCTTGTGAAGATTGATTGCCATGTCCCACGCCTTAGAATAGATTAGAGCTTTCTTATCCTGGCAACCATTTCAATTCAGTACTTTCTGGTTAGAATAGGAAACCCGTGCTTCATTGGTAAATCTATCGAATTGTGAAAACCCCTTCCTCTGCTGTTGAACAATTCCGTAAGTCCCCTTGAAATACCAGCAAATCACATCGAGCCAACTGAGCCTATTCACACTGAAAGAACCTTGGAGTTGAACGCATGAACTTTCTTGCAATCTTAGCATGCTGGATACTTTGATCAAGAGAGAATAGGGTAGCCGTTGGCGACTTTATTCTGCGTTGGTGCGGTCACGAAAAACACATCAACAGGTATCAATGTATTTTCAATTTTTTCGGCAATGTTTTCAATTATTTGGGATTTGCAAAATAATCATTGAAGTTCATTTTTTGTAATGTCCCCAATTAGCCCTGCGCTCTTCATTTGGATTTAGCCTATTTCCGGAAATCCGTAGGCTACTCAGATGTGCAAATTTAGGGTTTCCACTTTCAGTAAGTCTTGCTTCCAGCTCAGTTCAACTTTTTGTTGGTTTTGAGGTGAACTTACTATTTTTGGCATTGGCTATTTCTAGTAAGTCTAATTTTGGCAGTGGCATCATCAGCAGTTCAGCTCAGGTCATCATGCTATTTTTGGCAATCCATCAATTTCAGTATTGGCGTTGGTTTTGGTTATCTCCTTGGACTGAGTTTTATACTTAGTCAATTTCATGTTTTTAAGTTGTACCCCACGCCTAGGCTTGATGACTTCAAGTTGTTTTAAAGAGGGAACATTAAGGGGTCAAGTTGAGCATTTAATGATTTAATAAAGGCTTTATTGTTGCATTTTGAAATAGACACCAAAAAGGGAAGATGAATAATATTTTATTATTTCAAAATAAAGTGAATGGTTGAAGTGGCATCCCTTTTGGAAGTTGAAGTGATTCGACTTCTTGGAATTCAAAGTGTTTCATTTGCCACTTGAAGCTTATTTATTGAGGCCTTGCTCATTTACTCTCATCTTTGAAAAATATTGTAAAGTTATGCTGCTAGTTTGAAATCCAAAATCTGCCGATAAGGGTGTGGTTCAGTGGTCAAGTCGCTTGGTTGTAGTGACGGCCACCAAAGTTCAAACCCTTGTTGGGCCAAAGTGCTCGCAGGCCTTGTGCCTTTGCTGGGCCATTGTGCTCGTGGGTTTGGTAGTTTCTTGTGGTTTCTTGTACCCGGTTCATAGCTACGGTCGCGTTTACCTAATAATGAACATTGCACCTTTAAAAAAAAAATCCAAAATTTGGCTAAGGGAAAGCTTAGCAAATTTACTCCATTCTTTGGGCCTGAAACTATTGTTCCCTAGATGGTCTATTGGGAGTGTGCTTCATTCAGAAGTGCATATTGAGCATCAAAGTGAAGGAATTGGTGATTTTTATCAGTTTTGTGTTTGCTGGTTTATGACAGGCTGAATCAAGTTTTCATTTATAGCTTTTGGGTATTGGTTCTATTGATTCCTATGCTAGAGGCGACCCTACTTATGCATTTGCAGATTTTAATTCAAAGTCTCCAATTTTTTATTGAAGTTCGCCCCTCTTGGGAGGCCATACCATGCTGGAGGTGTCTTGGGATTCATGCACAATTAATTGTTGAGCTTTTGATGCAGTTTCTTGGTTAGGAGTTGGGCACCTTCCTCCTCATATGCATTTGCAATTCATTTCAGAGCATTTGGAGGTATTTTGAAAGTGTTGTGAGCATTTTAGTGGTTTACAGTTTGTTGGTTGTTGTTATCAGTTTTTGTAACGTACCGACCCTTTGGTAAAATTAAAATTTTCAAAATTTACATCCTACAAGTATGTAAACGTGTTAACATGACATCGCAATAAAAAAATTCCTTTTCCATATTGATAATACATGAACATGTTGCCATATCAATTTACAATAAAGATTCCATCTCAATATAATAACTTCACAAGTACATAAAACAAGAATACATACCTTAACTAACATAGCTCCAATGAGCTTTAGAAGAAATAGTAGTAAGAAGGTCCAGGAGTCTGTCCTTTCAAATCTTGGCACATCGGCTGCTTGCTGAGGAGGAGAAACATCACTCAGGTGCTTTTCCACCAACCACGGACTTATAATACGGTCCCCCGCACACCTATCGTTAGATAGATGGCCCTCCCTTCGAAGAAGAGATTGGTAGGGTATCCTTTAACGATTACCAACTGAGCATAGTGATGTGTTCCTACATAACTAGGTCCTGTGCATACGACATCTCTTGAACTAGTATGTACTTCGGGATCACAATGAACTGACAGTGTAGTCTCAACTAACTCACATCTAAGTGGAAGTTGTACATTTCACTACTTTGGCCAAAGTATTATCATTCAGTACTTCGAATGAAGGTCATCTATCATATACACTACTCAGGGCCGATTTGACTTAAGGCTTCCTTACTCTACGCATAGGTTGGTCTTTTTGGGGTAATCCGTAACCTAGACGTCCTACATCAAGCTAACTACTAGAAAGGAGGACAATTTAACAAGTACTCACAATTACTTCTCCTAAATTGGACATCTTCATCCTAGGAGTTTCATTAACTTGACTAACTTAATCTACTAACTTGTTTGTGATCGGTACCTTATTAAACACCCTCATTTCTTCCCTAGTATTTAATAGCTACTTGAAAACATACACTCCTTATATGGAGCTCATAGCAAATCACTCCTTAATGCATCTATGAACCTAGTGTAATTCATACACTAATGCAAGTAGGTGCAAACAGTAGTAAACATGCAATACCATTTTTCTTAAATCACAAATTGCTTCTTGTTCATGGATTTTAAAAGCATTTCCTACTCTTTACCTAATTAGAAGTTATTCTTTCAGAATTACATTTAGAAAACCGTTCTAAAATATGAAGAATAGAACTAATTACAACTCCCTATCCATGTTCATTCAGAAGATACAAGTTCATACTTTTATTTATAATTCATTCTAAAATATGAAGTAGAATAGCATGCTTATTTAAATTCAGAAATATATTTAGAATTCCGTTCTAGAATATGAAGAAGAATAGCATGCCTGATATATGCTTTCCCACATATGATGTTCTAGTTTGAGTCCGTAGCACCTTCAGCCAATAGCCAAAAGACTTCCAGCTACCTCTTTTAAAAACCAACTCCATGACAGACTGACATGACACTGACACCAACTCCATATTTAAAAACCCCAAAAACGACCTTCTGACAACACTTTAACAAGATTAAGACTCAATTAAGCAAAATGCCTTAGTGAAGCAAAAATTTTGGTTTTGGGTACAACATTAGGCTCCGTCTGGTGACCATGTCGGATACTTACGGCATAGGAGATCCCTAGAATCTCAGTGTTTCGTAGACCAGTGACTTTATAAGTTGGGTATATGGAGTCAGGACTTTCCTAATCACCTAAAACAAGACTACTTAAATCACCTAAAACACGACAAAACATCACAAAACGGGGAAAAACAAAACAACATAACGATAAAGCATAAAAATACTTACAAAATATTTACAATATTACTCCTCCCCCGGAGGGTTGAAGTGCTTAAGATATTGCCCGCTATAAGGAAGCGGGAAGAACCTTCCATCCTGATGTGAGAGAATATAAGTGTTCTCTCCTGTAGGTTCATGAATCTGGAAGGGCCCTAACCATAAGGAATCAAATTTTCCATGCATTCCTTTTGGCTCATGCCGTTTGTCCCACAAAAGGACTAGATCTCCAACTTGAAAGTCTCTATGACGAGCCTTCTTATCAAAAAATTTCTTCACTCTTTCTTGATGTTGAGTGATTTTATCAACAACCTCCGTCCTTTCTTCTTGAAGTTTCATCAGGAGCAAAATCCTCTTCTGAATAGGATCATTAAATTCTTCATCTTCCACTGCTGATGCCAACTGTAAAGCAGACAATTCTAATGTAATGGGCAAAATAGCTTCTGTACCATACAAAAGTATAAAAGGCGAGGTGCCAATAGCTCTTTTAGGAGTTATACGATCAGGCCAAAGAGCGTCGTATAACTTAGTATGCCAAGCTCGCTGATTTGATTCAACCAACTTGCGTATAATTGTGACAATGTTCTTATTGGATGATTCGGCTTGTCCATTACCCTGAGGGTAATAATCTGACGAATGTGACAACATGATGCCGTGATCAAAACAAAAACTCAAAATCTCCTCTGACGAGAAGCAAGTAGCATTATCAGTCACAATTTTCCGAGGAACTCCGAAGCGAGAAATGATAATCTCTTTTAGAAAGCTGCAAACCACTTCGGACGTAGCTCGTTTAGTAGGAATTGCCTCAACCCATTTCGTAAAATAATCCGTCGCTGTAAGGACGAACACATGCCCTTTACTGGAAACTGGATTGACAGGTCCTACAAAATCAATACCCCACTACTGAAATGGAGCATCAATGACAACTGGCCTGAGTGGAAAAGATGCCAATTTCACTTTACCAGCAAACTGCTGACATAACTGACATTTGTACACCCAATCATATGCGTCACGAAACATAGTTGGCCAATAAAACTGTGCTCGTAGAATCTTAAATGAAGTGACCCTTGATGAAAAGTGTCCTCCGCATGCCTGATTATGAAAAGCTTCTAACAACCTTCGCTGCTGATCCTTTCCGACACATAATAGAAAAGTTCCGTCAAGGCCACGCTTGTACAGAACGTTATTAACAAGCACGAAATTCTGTGCTTTCAATTTTAGTGTTCTTTTTTGCTGTTTGTCCATGTGACGTGGACATTCTCCATACGTTGAATAATACCATAAAGGTGTATACCATTCTTCCGCAGAATTAACAAGTAAGACCAAAGGAAGGTCTTCTTCTATTTCTTGATCTGAAACAATTCCACCATTTCTCTTGAACTTGCGATCTCCATCTTCCGCCAATAATCTGCAAAGACCTTGCCCGCGAACAAGCTTGGTCGGCTTAATCTCCAGATCATATTCTTGAACTCTAGCGATCCAATTTCCTCTTTTCGTGCTCATCTCCTGCTGAGTAAGCACACTTTTTACTGCTGGATCAGTAACATACACCGTAGTATGTGAATTCAAAAGATAAAATCTGAAATTCTTGACAGCTCTGACAACAGCATAGGCGTTCTTCTCAATCTGAGAATAACGCATCTCAGCATCTTTGAAATTAGCACTCATAAAAGCAATAGGAGATTCTCCCTCCTCACTGAGCTTCTGTGTCAAAATGGCAGACAATGAATGTTCCGACGCGTAACAATAAAGAATGAAATCATTCTGAAAGTTAGGCTGAACTAACACTGGTGCATTAGCAATAGCTTCTTTTATTTTAATAAAGGCCTGCTTGCCTTCGTTCGTCCACACAAAAGTAGACGTCTTCTTCATCATTGCTGAAATCTCCTTTGTCAGCTCTGAGAAATCAGGTACGAATCTTCGGATAAAGTTAACTTTACCGAAAAAGGAGTGCACCCGCGTTTTGCTTGTAGGAAGAGATAGGTTTCTGATTGAATCCACCCGATTCGGATCTATTCTGGTACCTTCTTTGGAAACGATATGGCCAAGTAATTTGCCCTCCGTTACCGCAAAGATTGTCTTCTTCGGATTCAAAGATATTTTATGATACCTACATCTCTCGAACACTTTCACAAGGTGTGAAAAGTGATCACTCCGTTTATCTGAAAAAACGGTTAAGTCATCAAGATATACGACTATGATCTTATTCCTAAGATCCCCAAACGCTAAATCCATGGCTCTCTGAAAAGTAGCACCGGCGTTGATAAGGCCGAAAGGCATCCTTTCATAAGCAAACGTTCCCCACGACGTGGTGAAAGCTGTCTTGATCTGATCCTCCTCAGCCACTGCAATCTGATTATAACCAGAAAAACCATCAAGAAGTGATAGCATTTCCGATCCGGTAACTGTCTGCAATGTATGCTCCATAATTGGTAAGGGATAGTTGTCCTTTAAGGACGATTGATTCAAGTTCCTGAAATCAACGCAAATTCTGATTTCTCCATTCTTTTTGCGCACAGGAACAATATTTGACACCCAGGTGGAATGATGAATAGGAAAAATTATTCTGGAGTCCACCATTTTCTGAATTTCCGCATAAATAGTATCTTGAATTCGCGGATTGTAATGTCTTTGTTTCTGCCTGAAAGGCTTCACTTCAGACTTCAGTGGAATTGTGTGAGACAATTCAATGGGTGTGAAGACCTTTAAATCTTCATATGACCAGGCAAAAACATCCTTGTATTGCTTGAACAAGGCAATAAACCTCTCAATTTCTTCAGAAGTACAACATTTTCCCAAATTCACAAACCGAGGCTTGTGTTCAGTACCTATGTTGACTTGACTGTATTCTGATGAAGTATTCACCCCTGACCTCTTCTGATCTTGGATGTAACGATCATGCCTGTCAAAAATATCCTCTAAGGATACAAAACCTTTAGGAATCTGATTTCCTTTCAATTGTATGATCCCAGATTCTATAACCTCAGCTTCTTCAGTAATTGACTCTCTGTGAGGAGTCGAACTCCCTTCAAAGAACAATTCTTTGTAGTTGTCTCCCATGACAAGGAATTCTTTGATATCTTCATCATCACTGAAGACTTGCCAGTTGTCCGAATTATCAGGAACAGCTGGTCTATAGATAAGCTCAATAGCAAATGAATTCTGACGAAAGTCAGAATTAGGCATAAAAAGAGCGGCTGAAACTGCAAGCGCATCAGCTTTGCTATTGTTCATTCTTGAAATATATTTGATATTAAATGCATCGAACCAGTCGATTGCATTCCACACCCTCTGCCTGTAGTTTTGGAGACGATTCTTCCTCACGTGAAATTGCTCTCTGACCTGCTTTACGATCAGCTCTGCATCTCCTTCAACTTGAAGCAGCTTCATCCCCATATCCTTTGCGTTTTTGAGACCTAACAAAAGCGCCTCATATTCTGCAGTATTATTAGTGCAATCGAATTGCAACCTATATGCAAAAGGATATAAACGACCTTCAGGAGAGATGATCACTACTCCCGCTCCGGAACCTGAAGTCGAACAACTGCCATCAAACTGCATCGTCCACACCTTCAATTCTTCATCTAATAATTCGGTGGAAAGTGCAAAATTTTGACAATCATCTGTCACCTCAGATACCATAGCATATGTGCCTGGACCCGTGTCTTGATATAACACTTGAGCATGTGGGTCCTGGGACTTCACCACTGTAAACTTTGATTTGGTTTCTGGCTCTAACTTAAAAGTGCCTTTCTTTAATGGGATTGTCGCGAACGACCAATCCATTTGTATTTCTCCTCCAAGATCCTTGCAAAAACTTCTACTAAGTAACATCCCGTAACTGGTAGGAATATCAGCTACTAGGATAGTCATCATAATCTTCTTCTCTGGACACGACGCTAGCCTCACTTGCGCATCTTTGAGTTGACCAACTAACGGCACCGGTTTGGACTCAAGTGAATAACACTTTTCTTGAGTCGGGGTGCATGAAAGTCCCAACGCATTCATAATCTGTAAGGGCATAACGTTGTCCGAAGCTCCACTGTCAATTATGCAATTGCTCAGCTTGAAACCTCCTATATATAAAGATATATAAAACGGCCTCAGCTTTTCTTCTGCAGGAACTGAGGATTGT
>VDFB02226282.1:0-18406 GCA_007258455.2 Sequoia sempervirens | reverse complement strand
GATTGTTGTGGTTTATGTTGATGACATAATTTTTGGAGGATATGATGATATGTGTAGAAAATTTGCAGATGAAATGAAGAAGGAATTCAAAATGTCTATGATAGGTGAGTTAAATTTCTTCCTTGGATTACAAGTAAATCAAAATAACAAAGGAATTTGCATTTCTCAGTCCAAGTATACCAAAGAATTATTGAAGAAGTTTGGATTGGAGAATTCCAAACCAGTTTGTACACCTACTGTTACCAGATGTAAGTTGAAAAAATAAGATGATTCACCTAAAGGTGATGCAAGTATGTATAGGTCAATGATTAGAGGATTGTTATATTTGACTGCTACTAGACTAGACATTATGTATGTTGTTTTTTTAGTAGCTATATTCCAGCAAGAACCAAAAGAATCACATGTTGTAGTAAAAAGAATCTTTAGATATTTGAAGGGTACAAAAGATATTGGGTTATGGTATCCAAAGGACTCAAATTTCACTTTGACAACTTATATTGATGTTGATTGGGCCAGATGTGTTGATAATAGGTAGAGCACAAGTGGTGGAGCTTATTTCCTTGGCTCCTGGTTGGTTGCTTGGTCAAGTAAGAAACACTATTTTGTATCTTTATATCTTGAAGCTGAATAAATTGCATCATCCTCATGTTGCACTTAGGTACTATGGATGAAACAAACGTTGAAGGGAATTGGCATATCATTTGATGTACCAATCTCAATTATGTGTGATAATACTAGTGCAAAAAACATTTCCAAGAATCTAGTACAACACCTCCAGAATGAAACATATATCCATTAGATATCACTTCTTGAGAGAGAAGGTATTGGACAATGAGGTAAGACTTGAATATATACCTACAAAAGAGTAGATTGCAGATATTTTCACAAAACCATTGAGCAAAGATACTTTTGAGTATCTCTGACAGAAGTTAGGGGTTCTACCCCCTCCTAGTCTTCAATAATTTGCACCAGGGTGTGCATTGGTCTAGGGTATCATATGCTCACTCTTATCTGGATCAATGCTTGGTGGCTTCCTCATAGGGGGAGCGAAGTAAGTTTTTCATGGGGATTTTTTTCCCTTTGTCCTTGATGTCAAAGGGGGAGAAGAAAAGAAGTTGGGCGCTATTTTGTTATTGATGATTGTTGCCATCAATGACAAAGGGAAGATTGTTGGAATGTGTTGAGATGTGATGCTGTTGATTGTTGTCATTAATGGTTGTCATTAATGTCAACATATCTTGGTTGATCTACTGATCTACTGAGGTTTAGTTTTAATGCTTTGGTGATCCAAATTGGTGTGGTTTTGGATGTTGTGTTGTAATGATCTATCTTTGATCATGTTTGTCCTAGTCCCATTCTTTTTGCAACACAATGAGATACACTCTTATGGGTTTGGACCGATCTAGTAGTTGGTTAATGTGCTCTGACACATTGTTTGCATTGTAACGTGTATATCCTATTCTTTGGTTCTGGATATCATGGTAAAAATGTAGTGTGTTGATTTGAGCGAGGAGGTTCTGTGTGGTCCATGTTTTATTCCTTTCCACCACGAGAATGTTTTTGTGGTGACCTAATTCAAAATTTTGTTTGGTTGACTACCTAATTCAAATTGTGTTTGGCTGACTTGGGAGTTTATGGAAGCATGGAATGGTATAAGTAAAAGCTGATTCTGTTCAATGAAAGTAAGTGTGATGAATGCAAATCTAAAAATACAGACATTATGAAGTATGCAAAAGTATATGACTAGAGGCAACAAACAATGAGATTCTATTCGATGTCATTGTTGGTGACAATTATTTCAGTGGTTGATTCCCTTTCATCATTCTTCTGCTAGTGAACCCTTTTCTGTTGGCAGTGAGCCTTTCTCTTTTGTTAGTGAGCCTTTTTATCTTTGGCTGTAATAGCCGGGTAGTGAGCCTTACCTGCAGTGAGCATTTTGGCAGTGAGCCCTTGTAAAAATCACCTTAACCGGTGTTTTATAATTGAGAATTAGCATTCTTCAAGTGGTTTTTCCCTTCTTGGGTTTCCATGTAAATTCTGGTGTTCATTGTGCATGGTGTTGTTATGTGCTTTCATGTTCATATTTGTTAGATTATTATCCGATTGATTTAAGTTTGCTCCAGATTAATTAAAGTCAAGAAAAATATTTTATAATAACTGATTCACCCCCCTCTCAGTTATCCGAATTGTTCAACAATATCATATATATATATTTAGTCATCTTGTCCTTTTCATTGACCTTCCTTATTTGTGAGTTATAAGAAAATATTGATAACAAAATGATACCTTACATGGTACATGTTAACACAAGGCCATGTATATTTTCTCCTTATGGGCACCTTATTTTCCCCCCTTTTAACTCCTACTTGTTATCGATTTGTCTTTATGATTCCCCTCTCTATATATGGGATGATTCAAATCAATGCTAGTGTCTGCATGATGTGATTCATGCATGGTGATAAAAAATATAGCTCCCCTTCTGTATATTTATCTTAGATAGACCTCTTTTTACGATGTTCTTACTCACATTTCCATTGCCCTTGCCTCCAAAACCTACAATTTTTTACTTTTACTTTTCCTTGGCTATTTCATTCTCTTCTTCCATGACACTTGCCATCACCTTATACACCATTTGGTCTCCTTAAATTTTACAAATTGCTATCACATAATCCAGTGTTTCATTTTCGAGGATCTTACAAATTAGTATGGGGAAACAATGGAAACATCCAAATAAAAATCAAATAGATCCTTCCACAAAAACACCCACAAGCAAAGTATATCCATGAGGTATATATACATTCCATTTGCTATTTTGTATATTATTTTACCATTGCTTTTGCATGATACACAATTATGCCCCATTTTGTTTACCTTTTATTTTGCCTTCGTAAATTGAATGCATATAGCCACAATTTATACTTGATGATATATAGTATAACATTTCTCACTTTGGTCTTACATGATTATATTTGACACATGACCACATTTCACACACATGATCCATTCTATGGGGACACCATTGGGTGCAATATTGGGGGAATCCATAAACCCACCATTACTTGATCCATATTGACAAAATCATAAGAATAATATTTAGAGCCATTACTTTGTTATATCTATCCATCAACACATATTACATATTATTTTTTCTATTCACATTGATTGCACCATGCCATCATGCACTCATTTTGAAGGGACCATAAAACTACATTAATTACTTCATCATGTGCATATTATGTGGGAACTTGATAGTTTTGACCTTTGTACTAACCATATGTATCATGATCCTATTTTTGTGCCAACTACTCCAAATTATACAAGATCATCATGCACATATGCTCTATGGGTAAAGAAGTTTTGAGCTCCACATTTGTCTTATGTATCATGGTATCTTGTTCTAGATTTACTTTACAAGTATTACTTAAGCACATAGATAGTGGGAGCCTCATGGTTTTGAAATCCGTAGTAGCTATATGTGTCATGGTACCTTAATAAATTATTTGCAAGTTGAAGAAGTCAATTTACATGGTCTTAAAAAAGCACCAAGATGATGGAATGGAAAATTGACAACTATTTTGAGATTCATGGTTTTCGAAAATGCATATTAGATCCAAATCTTTCTATGAAGAGAGTGAAAGGTGAGATTATTCTTGCTGTAGTTTATGTAGATGATTTACTCATTATTAGAACAATTATTGGGCTAGTTAGTGCATTGTGTAGAGACCTAAATCTATCCATGCTTGACCACACTTGATCTCACCCCATCCTAGCCAATCAAATAAATATTTATTATTTAATTAATTAATTATTCACCTTTATCCCTTGCCTTTAATTAAGTTTAAACTTATCCCCAAAATTTCCAATTAAATCAATAATTAAACTTCATTACCATTTTTCATAATATTTAATTCTACTTCACCTTCAATCCTTATCCATTTAATCTTAGCCCTTAAATCTATCTACATGGATCAAGATCTAAAATTTCATCATGTGACAAGTGTCTTAACCTACATACCCTATCCCTTTCTCACACATGTGTGAGCATATATCTCACATGTGAAGCCACCCTACCTCTTACACATGTCATAAAGTAGCTATCCTTCCTCTTACACATGTCATAAGGTAGCCATGTTACTTCTCTCACTTGCCCCTTTCACGTGCTTCTCCATGTGTGTTCTCACATGTGAGCACACCTAGCTCTTAGACCCCCATTTCTCTTGTGACACGATAAGCCCTCAATCCATGTCATCACTCTCATTCAATCCTAGTCATCCACTTACCAATACATCTTAGCCCTTGATTTGCTTCATGAAAAATCTATGAATTGAGGTCTTTGCTCTTATTTTGCTAATTCAGTTTCCTCAAATCCTTATGTTGTAATTTTCTTCTATCAATCCCAATCCCAACATCATGTCGTTGGTCTAAATAAAAAACCACATTCCACCATCTACCTCTCATCAAAAAGAGCAAATCAAGTAGACATGGGTGCATCTACTTTTAACTCTATCCATGAGATAAGAAGGTAAAAGACAAGGTGAAACTAATTTGTAGCTTTTATCTATTTGTTTTATGTCTTTTTCATTTCATCATTTTCACTTTGAAAAAAGATCTTGAAAGGACATTTAATATGAGTAATTTGGGTTAACTGAATTTATTTCTTGTTTTACAAGTTTGTAGCCTACATGATAGATTGTTCATAAAGTTTTAAATACACATTGGATTTGTTAATCAAGTTTTAAATGATTGATTGCAAGCTTGCCTTTACTTCTTTTCAGTCTGAATATTAGCTTACTAAGAATTGTTTTTCAAAGAAGGTAGATGCCACATTATATAGGCAACTAGTTGGCAGCTTGACCAGACATATGTTTTCCACTCAATTTAGTTTTTAGATTCATGCAAGAGCCCAAAGAAGGCCATTGGTTCAGAGCCAAATGAATTTTGAGATATATTTGTGGAACAATTCACTTTGGCATACATTTTACCTATAAATATCAATTTTCTTTGGTAGTTTTGATAAATTCAGATTGGGGCAGTGATATAGATAATTGGAAATCTACTAGCTGTTATTGTTTTTAACTTAAATTAGGCCACATTACATGGAGTAGAAAAAATAAACAAGTATATCTTTGCCTTCATGTGAGGCATAATATAGAGCAGCAAAGAAAGCAAGAAAA
Organism: Sequoia sempervirens; assembly: GCA_007258455.2. Lineage (NCBI taxonomy): Eukaryota > Viridiplantae > Streptophyta > Pinopsida > Cupressales > Cupressaceae > Sequoia > Sequoia sempervirens. Next base: position 13,232 of record VDFB02226282.1, on the reverse strand, counting down.
GGAAGCGCTGTGGATTTCGAATCTTTTATTTGAGCTTCGTCTTCTTCAATGTTCTGCCTCTATTTTGTGATAATCAAAATCCCATACAAGTTGCAAACAATCTAGTTTTCTAGGCTAAAACAAAACATACAGATATTGATGTTTATTACATCCAAGATCTTGTTCAGGTTCAAATTGTCAATTTACAATATTGTCCTAGCGATGATCAAATAGTTGACATATTTGCCAGTATTTGGCAAGAGTATGATAGAAGCCAAAATTTTAAAGCTGCTTGGACTGCTCAGAATGATTGAGGTGGACATCAAGGGGGCACAAGGATAACGCCCTCATACTTTTCTCTTAGCGTTTTGGTTTCCTTCCCAGTCAATTTGAAGGGGGGAATGCTTGTCAAAGACTCTAGAAACTAATAAGTCCCAAGAAATTAAGAATTCTCTACAAACTGAGATTGTGTAGAAATCTCAAGAAATTAGAAATGTTCCAGATTTCTAGGTTGTTCTAGATCTTGTAATCTGAAAGCCATAAATTTGTAACATTCTGTTGGGCAAAACATTCAAGTGACATGCATTAAATTGTATGGAATGCTAGCTAGATTAACTCAACTGCTTTGTAATAATAATTAAATCAGTTTTATTCAGCCATATCTCTATTTGCTGCCCTGTTTTTCTGTTGCAGCATAAGTTAGAATCTTGGGCCTTTTTACAACCTTGAATACACATACACCCACATACGGTACAATTATCTTATGCTTTTTTGTTAAAAGATGATTACTTGTCACAAATATCTATAGATTCCTTGGTACAGTTATCTTATGTCTTTTTTGTTAAAAGCCAAAAGTTTGCTTATAAGTAATTACATGTTCCTCTTGCAGACAAAGATGGATCACAAAAGGGAAATGGATGGTTATGAATATAGCTAGCGATGCAGGGAGAAAAGTGCAGCCTTAAATATTTATAGACTATTTCCGTAGGAATATTAGAAATTACTTATTGATATTGACATGGACATTCTCAAGAATGTTATCTCGAAAGGACGACAGACTAGCTTGAGCTGAGAAATGGAAGAGCTCTGAGTTCATGAAAGTCCTGGACAAAGGGACGTTAGTTGTGTCTACTTAGTCCTCCACATCTGATGCAAATCTGCTATTTCAGGGAAGGCTAAGGTGCACAACTTCTCATTACAGCCTCAAAGTTACAGATTTAGCTGTTTTCCCCCTTCTCTTTCTTGACGAGAACTTTTGGAATGCGTTCCAATGTCCTCCACACATTCAGTGATGGTGTTCCAAAGCCTTCCACATAAAAAGCTAAGAATACAAGGGAGTGAAGTATGCAATATTGAGTGCCTTTGTGGGTAACTAATGTCCGCGAGACGGAGAGATCCATTAATACAAGGGTCAAGAAACATAGTGAAGACATCTAGTCTTAATTATAATAATACTTATTCATGTAAAAATTTCTGAAACTTTAGATACAGCGGACGAATTGAAAGCAAGTTTTGTCTACAAAACCCAAGTTTTATGGCTTAAAATTAATGCCATTAGAGTATAATGCACTACAAATGCATTACTCAGAAAGTATGCTGAATAAACTTGCACATTATTGAATGCCTTGGTACAGTTGAGCAATAATTGTTTTGAATACATTCAGTGCTTTCCTTTCATCGCCTTCCTTCATTGTCACAACACATCCCTTCTTAATTTTTGCTCTACCAAAATATGCATTATCCCATGCAACAAGATTCCAGGGTAAATCCTTCTGAGAAATATCATTGCATCTATAATTAATTTTTTCTTTATTGGTAAGTATAGTAGTAATTATCCATTTTCCTTTCTCCATACTGCTATATAATGCTACTCCATTTTCTACTGATACTGCTTCTTCTTCATGGCGGGAGAAAAAATTGGGTAAATGTTCGATGGTACATAAAAATGGACACTCAACCACGGCGCATATGATGACTGCACTCAACGACTCTGGCAAAGTCAGTTTTAGTGATTCATACCGCTTTTCATATTCGAAAAATTCAGAGACTGAATTGGTGCCGAGCATGTGAGAGAAAAGATGTGCATTTAAAGTCGACTCTGCTCCTTCATCCGCTCTCCCAATCACAGACATAAACTCAGACGGTATTTTCTGATTTGCTCAAAAAAATAAAAATAAAAATAAAACTTGTCTCTGTGTGTCAACAGTAATTCACAGTAACATTAAGGGAAAAATATTACCTAAGTACTACAAGTTGTAATTGAAGTTACAGTAATCATTGGAAACCTTTAAAATAAAATCAAATACCTGCAAATTCTGAATGTGATTCGGTATAGCTCCATTACATGCGTAAATTAGCAGAGAATTCAACCTTTCCAGGTTTTCAATACTTGTAATATTCTGCAGCTTACAACATCCATTTATGGTAATCCTCTTGAAGCTTGACATCTCTAATTCTTCTGAAGGTTTCTTCCTTGTCAATTCAGGTGTCCTTGATACTGTTTTCAACTTGTTAAGTGATCTCAACCCAAAACAATTCAAAATCAAATCCAATTCAATTAGATCATCTACATATGCCAGTTGGATATATTCAAGGGCTGGACAATGCTCTTTGCTAATTGAGACCTTCTTTAAATTTTTTATAAATGTAATATCTATCTTTTTAAGGCTCTTCAGGGAAGACTCAAAACTAGTTGATTCGCTGCTATTGTTAAAAACCAGTTCTCCATTTACTGTAATTTCCTTCAAAACCAAAGTACTGAGATTGTTTAGTGTTCTAAGAGATTCTGAGAAGGACCTTCCTTCGATTTGCATGGAGTTGGAGGCGTCTCCTCTTCCTATTAGAACTAGCTTTTCCAAATGACTCAACATTCCTAATGATGAGTATGGGAATACTTCTACCGAGCTTCTGTAAAGCTTCAGCTCTTTCAACTGAAAATTAGAGGCCTGTAATTTACGATTAATTTCATTCAAATAATTATTTTTCAATGTCAAACAATATTTAAAAAACTGATATTTCACAATGCATTGTCTAGCATTATGTAGAAATAAGGAAAGCAAATACTTGAGAGAAAGAACGAACAAAATACCTGCATATCTCTCTGCCACAATCTTTCCAGGCATCCTTGGTAAATCGTTAGACCCTGCAAATTTTGCAAAGGAAACCACAGAGGAATAGTTGTCTTGTTGTTACCCACATTTTGTATATGAAGGTTAAACCACAACAAAGATGCCTTTGTCTCGGTTCACTCATTTGCATTCCCAATGAAGTATGTAATACCAAAACCAACGGAATCATCTTGAATGGTATGGAGACACCTTACTGTCTTGCCTCTGGTTGTAACAAGGATGTTCTGGATTCCCATGTGTTCCTGCATTCAAAATGAAAGTCAAATTTGTACTGCAGTCCCAAAAAATAAATGGCTAGCTTACATATAGATGTTCTAAAGGCTCTTTAAAATTGTGAATTTAACTTAGTGGCAGGCATATATATGAAGGAGAAGCGCACCATTTTTTTTAAATGTCCAGGGCGCCATAGACGACTGGGATTGCTCTGTTCATCTGCTATCTCTCTTCCCAAATCACGAAGATGGTCATGCATTCTAAACACATAATGAAACTGCTCCTCGTCTCCAAGGTCATAATTCACTTGAATTGAAATAAGACACTTGTCTATGAGGGTCTTAACTGTGTGTTCTGCATTCCATCCCGATCCATTCCATATTCTTATAGCCATAGACTTCTTATGAGATATAAAGAAGCAAGCAATGTCCATGAAGATTTGCTTTTCCTCCATATCTAGAGCGTCAATGCTTATTTTCAGAGTTTGTCTTACTTCCCCAGGCAAAGTTTTGCGAATTTTCGTCAATTGCCCCTGCCAGTAAGGTTTATCTCCACCACAAACATGGCTACCCACCACTTGCAGAGAAAGAGGTAAACCCCCGCAAGCCTCCACAAAGCATTCAACTAAATCCTCAAACCCAACAGCTGGATACGGTTGACTAAATGCATGCCAACAGAAGAGTTCCCTGGCATGATCTCTATTGAGTGTTTTCATCTTAAATCGAAGAGCAATTCTGTATTGTATCAGCACCCTCTCATCACGGGTTGTCACAATTACCAAACTTCCTGAATTCAGGGCATCTCTTATCAATAGAGCATCTAATTGCTTCACATGATCAATATCATCTATAACAATTAGAAAGCGCAAAAAGGCACTTCTTCCCATATGATAGTTGAGATGGCTGGTCCCTTCATGTATACTCAGAATTTTAGGCAGGTCTTGGTTCACCAGATCTTTAAGCAGTTTGCTTTGCAAACCAGGCAATTCACCCTTGGCAGAAGCTTCTCTCACGTCAAACAAAAAACAGGACCCATTGTATTCTGAACGCTTGAGATTGAACAATTCTTTTGCCAGTGTAGTTTTCCCCGAGCCCCCCATTCCAAAGATGCCAACAATATTAACCTTCCCTTCTGCTCTCTTCTGGCACACCATTTCAAATTCTTCAACCAATTGATTAAGGCAAACAGAATGTTTGGCAACATGTAAAGGATTTGTCTTTTCAGCCTCCTTAATCACAGCACCTACTATGTTCTTACACAGTTCAATAGGATTACTGGATTTCCAAAGAGAAACAAGAGTTTTATCAGAAAATTGCATTAGTGGACATCGATCAATCTGTTTTGCAAGAAGGTAATGAACTATTATCAATCCGAAATATGTGCTCAAAAAAGTTTACCCATTACGACTGTCGAATTTGCAGCCAGAGATGAATGAAACCCTGTGCAGAGCTGTTTTCCACTCCTCAAGCTTGTTAAGGTACCTGCCCTTTTCTTTGTGCTCAGAAAATGCAGCTGCATACACGCCTTTTCCCTTTTGTACGTAGCGTAGATCAGATGGTGCCACATCATAAAAAACAGGAACAATCTTAACATTGCTTTTTACAATGAGTTCTAGCTCAGCTAAACACCAAGCTGACTCTGCATATCTTTTTGAAAAGATGGCTATATGAGCAGATGCAGAGCAAATGGCATTATACAGTGTAGATGGGATGGAATCCCCCAATTCCAACTCTTGGGAATCGAGAAAAGGCTGGAATCCTAGCTCTTGAAATGAATTATAGAGTGGAAGAGCCACAGTTTGTTTGACATCGGGGCCTCGGTGGTTGATAAATACCTGGTACAATCTTGAAGCTATACATGGTGTTCCCCTTTCACAGGCAGCTTCTATTCCACTGAAAGGCCTATGTTCTTGCTGAGATGAGGAAGAAGCCATGAATGTAAGATAATATTGTAGAAGACAGTGTCCAAAGTGTAATTTAGTTAACAGCTTTATAGCCAATGTATTGCGGTTAATGCACCAGCTGTTTATGTAAACATGGGTTCTGGTAGGTTAACCCCAGTTCAGAGTGCTTTGAATCTAATAAAAACACATACCCAATTGAGAGGGCTTTGAATTTAATGAAAGTGCAGATAAGTAAAGGTACTCGTAGATCAATAAAGAACTGTTTCTTATTGTCAACACCCAGGAAACTGACCTGTTGGCAGGCTGGCTTGAATCAATCCATGTTCTTGCTCTCGTCAGTTATGGTTACGAAATAAAATAAAATTAAGAAGTCAATAAGCCAGCTGGCCAGGTATAGCTTTCCATAAACAGCCTGTGCTTTGTGCGTTTTCACTAGATTCAAAGCACACTGAATTACTGCCGTTCTTAAACAGAGCATGCTTCGGGGTCAACCTACCGGATCCCATGTTCACATAAACAGTTGGTGTATTAATCAATATCTATCCAGCATTTTGGATGCACATTTTGATCGAAAGAATTAATTAAAATTTAATTTTAATTTTTCAATTAAATATGAAATAAATTATATATATATATATATTTATTTATTTATTGTTGTTTATGTTATAATTAACTTATAATTTATGAAATCAATTAAAATTATATTATATTTTAAATTTTAAATATATAATATATAAAAATATTAATACTTTATTATATAGTTTACTTTTAGTTGTCTTAAATTAGTTTTTATAAAATCACCTAAAATTATGTTATATTTTACGCCGAAGGCTTATCCAATTTGAACTGGACAAAGCTAAAAATTACGATCAACGGTATAGGATGCATAAGCGATGCAAGACGACCATGAAAGTAATCTCATCCATTCACTGCAAATTTGATTGTAAGAGAGTCGTATTGCTTTTCATATTTCCGTGCAACTTGATTGTTAATAACTACTCTTTGCCCGTAGCCACTGTATACCACCTACTCCTTGTCGCCTCCATACGGATATTTCATTCAAATCCAATTTGAACTGGACAAAACTAAAAATTACGATCAACGGTATAGGATGCATAAGCGATGCAAGACGACCATGAAAGTAATCTCATCCATTCACTGCAAATTTGATTGAAAGAGAGTCGTATCTCCATCCATTCACTGCAAATTTGATTGAAAGAGTGTCGTATTGCTTTCCACTTCTTGATTGTTAATAACTACTCTTTGCCCGCAGCCACTGTATACAACCTATTTCTTGTCGCCTCCATACGGATATTTCAACAGCAAATATCTTAGTTGCAGTCTCACCAACCTGCTCTATTTATACCAAGTCATATGAGATATTTTGTGCAATACTTATCGGAACTGAAGACACAGACGGAAACAAAATTCCCGCAAGGGCAGTTGCAATTACATCCGACAAAATTCCTCCCAGGGCAGTTCTTGTAGTGGGCACGCGAGAGCAAGCGTGAAGGAACTGCGAAATGAAGCGTTGGGGGTGGTGGTGCGCAAGGTCCAGGCCGGTCTGGGCATGATCAACGACAACTATGTGCGATCTGTTTTAGACTGGTTGGAGGTTTACAGGGGCATTCCCCGCGCAGTGCAGAGCTTCTCGGTGGTGGCATGGTGGAAGCTGGGGATGGACCAGGTGCAGTTTCCATGGAGATAGCCGCTGCACTTTGGTCCCGCCATTTCCTCTCACTCGCAGGACCTCGTCCTCTTGCTTCCGCACCACCATGACCGCGGTCTTAACATAGTCATTGCTTTCTGTCCTCCTCAGATGTCCAAGTTTGAGCTAATATTTCCACTCTTGTTAGATTCTACTCATGATTAAAATATATGTTTTGCCTTATGTGCTCGTATTGTAACCTTGTCTGCAGATAAAACAGGAACTTTTTCTCCAATATAAAATGAATCAGCTTCCAGACTCTATTTTAACAGTTATTCCTTGTATTGTATTGTATTGCATTGCTTGTCTCATTGGGATGTTTAACAGTTATTCCAAATTTTACATTGTCCCTTGTCACATTTGGAAAAGGCACAGGGCCTTACTCTTCTTAATTTCTTACCCAGTTATATTTTATGACAAGGCACTTGAACTGTTTGACATAATGCCTCAACGTTACCTCATTTCACCATTTTAGAATAGGTATTGTAATTTGCCGGATGATAAATTCACTAGTCTACAGACTTACAGTTACTAGTCTTATCACAAGGAAAAGCAGAGCTGCATGGTTGACACTTGCCATTTAACCTGGCATACATGTATCCCCTGCGTAAAATCCATCCAATGGTACAATAGAATGTGTAAAGCAACCAACCTTGAATATGAATCCTTCGCTTAGCTCAATGCCAATTTTGTCTCTTCTAATGATATATCTCAGGCAGTACAGAAAAAAGTTACTTTGGCTTATTGAGCTATAAAAAAAAAGATACACCCATCTATGAGTTGTACCCTATTAAGGTATATTTGATATCTGATTTGGTATCGAGATGATGTTATTTAAAACACCATATGCTAGACAATCGAAATCTCTTTATATGGTGTCATTGAGAAAGTCCTGCACTGTGGCCGACAAAATTCGTTTTTAAACTGTGCTAAAGCAAAGTCCAATGGCTGTCAAATGTATTATTACCAAATCTTGAACTTGCATATTCTTCATCCCATGTTGTCATAAAGAGATCTTTTGCATATGGCAGGACACAGTTCTGTCAACATAATTTTGGCAAAAGTAGCATTGTATATTAGAGATTGGCAATTCCAAATGTAGGCAAATTGTGGTGATTATACAATCATTTTGGTTATCCCAAGAGACGAAAAGAATGCAAAATTTTACAGCTTGTAAGTGTTTCCTGAGAGGTTCAATTCATCTAATGGTCAACATACTTGGGCAACTCAAGCTTCTATCTATTGTGGTTTACAATGTACATCAATGAGATAAGCTACATCCAAAACTTTGTTTCTATTTCAGGAGCTAAATGTGTGTTAAACTAGTGAATCCTAGAATTTCTTACAAAAAATCTAACCAAAGACTTTCCAACTGAATAAAATTATTTCTACTCTGTGGTATAGAGATGCTTTATGAAAAACTTGAACCAGACAATTTTGAGAAATTAGCTCTTGTCTAGAGTTGAAGGATAACATCTTGGCCATCTGCCTCTGCTGAAAGAGAACACAAGAAGGAAAAAGGCGAATAAGAGATATCAATGCCTCTACTGAAAGAGAACACAAGAAGGAAAAAGGTGAATAAGAGATATCAAATCTTAGTAATTATTATGCATTTTATGGCATATGAAAATCTAGTTTCTCAAATTGTAAGGAGATGCTTAAATAAACTCAGTTATGAATGGCCCTATACCTATGCTCGTAGGGAACAGTTCTTTTAACTGGTCACAAATTCTCATTGTAGGAGATTAACTTTAATTTATTTGCTCCAACAATAGCCCATAGTGGGTGGTCGTTTGCATTCCCAAGGGGAATAGTGGCTTGCTTCATGCCTCAGCTACTCTAATTAATTGACTTTGGACATAGGACAATTTACTTTAGTACCTTAATGCCTCTCAAATAAGGATAAAGTTATCTCAATGTAACAATTATGATCTTCTTTGTGAAGTCCCTTAACTGGAATTGTGCTTTGTTCTATGTGGGTTGTGATCCCCATACATTAGCAACATACACATTAAGTAAAAACTTTAGTATATACGTGATATATCTTTAAGGAAACAATCTAGATGTTGTTGTTGATTCAATAATGGTAAAATCCCTAGCCTGCAAAAAGGTGACCCATAATTTACTTAGAACATGTTATGGAGGTTGTGCACTACTAAAATATGTGTAAGCCAGGTGGTGTAATGGAGTACATTTTTAAGTATTTTATCTAGGTTCAACCCCACTCCAAAGTGTTGAGCAAGCTTGCCTCCACACAAAAATTAGACAGTTCACAACCCCTCTCAAACCTTGAACAAACACTGTTGAAGTATGGGTAAGTGAGATTGTGGCGTATTTAAAATGGGTTACATTTGTGAGGGTGCTATATAGGTTCAAAATGCAACTTATAGTCTTTCTGTTGAAATTTCGGCAAAATAATATATTCATATCTGGGTAAATGAAGTTGTGCATTATTTATACTAGGTAGATTCTGAAATTTGCTATGTAGGTTCAAGCCCACACAATGGTAAGGTGGGCTACAGTTTCACCTCCACATCACAACGGGGAATTCCACAATCCAATTATTCAACCTTGAGGAAAACTGAATTTATTTTATATGAACAATGATAATGCAAGTAAGGTAACTTCATTTTCTATCTTCTCATTATGTCCATGTCAAGTCCATAAGTTGTTGATTGTTGCTCTTGTGGTTGGTTGCCTCCTGTATCCCACCTATTGGTGTTAAACATTTGTATATTTTCTGTCAATGAGTTTGTTTATTTATCCAATTTACAATGCTGATATCATCTTTGTCACTCTTTTCTTTTTCAAGTGAATATTGAAATCTAGTTGTAGATTTTGGAAGATTTTATAGATCCAACAAATTTAAAATTGTCAAAGAGTTGAGGAAGATGTGGAAGATATTGGAACTTCTATATTTAATCGATATTTTGAAATCATAAAGATAATATGCACGACATTGAAAATCTGTCACAAGGTTCAAATTGGAATTCAAGTTTTAATGAAAAAAAATCATAATAAATATTTGAATAGTGTAAGTCCACATTTTTTGAATTTAAATATTTTATATCAAATTTAAATTGAAGTACCAAAATTATTAAAACATAAATAAACTTTAACATTTTAAATATATTTATTTAATGTAATATAAATATAATAATTTATAAATTTATAAATATTAATTAAAAATTGAAATCTAAAGCTCTATAAGCTCTATTATTTATTGGGGATGTATTTCTCGTGACATTGAAAAACTTTAAATAAATTCCCATGGGTGATATCCTCCTCTCCCTTAAGAAATATTGTTTATTTGGGTCATCTTTAAATCAAATATGCATCCACTTACAAAGATCCAACTCAAACTCCACTACAATCATCTCATGGTTACTTTATGGATGTTTATCATAAATTTTTATACCACATAATAAAGACTCATAGCAAATTTGAGTATCTGATCTACTAGAAAAGCATAAAGCATAGTTAACGTTAGAGCTAGGCTAGAAATGGAACATACAAATGCAATAATGTATGTAGATTATTCAACCTCGAGCCTTTAATTTAAGATATGCAGTATATATATATGTCCCTCTATATCTCTATCCCATATCTCTCTCTAACTTATATACACACACTCCCTATCCCTATCTCTATCTCCCCCTCGCCTCCCCCCTAACTTCTCTCCCTTTCGCTTTATACTTCTCTCTCTATTACTTGTCTTTGTTAGGTGCCATATCTCTTTATATCTCTCTCCCCCCTCTCTCTCTTCCTCTTTCTATCCCTATCTCCCCCTTTCTCTCCCTCTCTCCCTATTGCAAACATAGCATAAACATGTTCATAATGGAACCTAATAATCTTCATAATTCAATTTTTTTTGTTTAAGTCATGTTTCAAACTCTATAAGTGGATGAATAGTTGATTTGAAGCCATCACTATTCCATTAAGATCTTTGTTGCACAAATTCATTTTCTAGATGTCATACCAAGTGAGCTCATGTACTGCACAAATGTATGCAAAAAAATAGACCAAAAAATTCCCTGACCGACTTTCCACAACTCTTCGACGTACCCATTACACACCAAGGTGCAATTGCTAGTTTAAATTTTAATTAAATGCAAAAGAGACAATACACAACAATATTAGTAAGATGTTATATATTTTACTTCTTAGTTGTCTTATATTATAGTTAGTTTATAAAGTCAACTATTTTGGTGCCATCTACCTCTAAAAACAAGTTTAAGAGTTTCGATTTGTAGTGGTTGGAGAGTTTAGATTTAGGTATGTCATTGAGTTTTGGGTAGAGTTCAAGGTGGATTGATTTTGTATTGTAGAGTTTTTATATATTTTGAGGTTGGGTAGTATGACCTGTTGTTGGGTTTTCTATATTGGTGGTTCTTATAAATTTTAATTTTATTTATTGTTTAATTTATTGTTTTTGTTGTTTTTGTTGTTGTTATGTTCTATGTAATTTGGTATCAAGACGAGTGTTTTGAGTCTTAGAGGTGAGCTCATGAGAATTGTATTGATTTAAGAATTGATGCAATTGTCATTGTATTATAAGTGAACCAAAGAAGATAAATTATAGAGTTGGAAGAGGAGGTGCAAGAAACAATCAGGTAACCCACGTCATAGATCTCAATGATGTGTTGAGAGCCATTCAAGCTTGACTCCACACAACAGAGTTTTGACTAGCTAGCTCAAGGAATTCACTTAATAAACCAATGGCATAACAATGTGTTTGTACGGTACCAATTTAAAAACCCCTAATTTTAGTTCTACCTCTCAAATTTATATTTTCGATGCATTCTCCCTATACAAAAGTATAATTAAAATACCTCCATATTTTCCCCAAGGATCTTACGTACCTATTTTTTTTATTACATTTTACCTTTTATTATTTCTACCATATCAACCAAGGGCACCACCCAAACCTACATCTAACTCAAAACTAGTTTTGAATACCATACCATACATTAGGGCCTCGACATAGAAAAACTAGATGAGCTATGATAATTATGTCATCTTGTAGAAAACTTTGACTCAAAAGCAATTATAGTGATATCTAGATATTCTTCTGGGTAAATTCATGGCATTACCAAAAGGTGTCCAATAACTAGCTTTAAGAAACTTGGGTAGGATTTTGTTAAACCTACTAGTAAAAGATCAAAATTGTGTCACACTTTTATAAAAGAAATGGTTGACAAAAATATAATTTTTCAACTCAGATCACTTAAAAGTGACATTTATGTTTAAAATTTTAAAATGATATAAATAATGAAATGTAGAAACCTTAATATAGTTCATGCTTATAATTTTTTTATAATTTTAGAAATTAGTTGGATCTATTTCTTATAAATCTAAGAGAATTATTTTAATTGTTTTTTTTTTTTTTTGAAAAAGTAAGGTCACTGGAATCTCACAAAAAGTGTAGCAAGTTTAAATTATTAGATTTTATTCTTTCCCACTTAGATAGCTTGAAAATTCAATGCATGGAAAAAAGTTGAATTTTGAAAAATATTTTTTTAAAGTCAAATTTACTTAAATTGTCATAGTTTTGATAGGATACCAACTTTTGTCTAATTTTTTATAATTTTTTTAAAAATATAAAATTATTATTTAAATTTATAATTAGCCTTATGTTTGTTAGGAAAAGAGTGTTGTGCACCTTGCACAAGAAAGATTTTTTTTAATTACGTAAAATAAATATTTATTGTTGGTCCATCTTTAGGGATGTGTTTAGCCACATTGCATATTTATTTGGGTTCACTTGTAAATCTATATATAATATTGGTTAAATATTTTGTGTGTGGGTTGCACATAGGAAAAATTTTAATATTGAAAAAATTAGTACCAAAAGGTAAATGGGTAAGTGCAAAAAGACAAGTTGCCAAAAAAGGGTCTTAAATGGCCACTTTTTTTTGAAATCAAGAAATTCTGACCTTGGATGAGAAATTGAGGATAGTTACACTCAAAATTTTAAGATGCAACAAAAATAAGGACATACTTAGAGCTCTGAATGTAATTTCTAAAATACTATTTAAAAAAAAAAATAGTAGAGATTAAGGGGTTCAACAAAGTTACCCACACAAATTGGTCTTGTTTTCTTTAAAAAGCATAATATAGCGTCTTTTATGGGTATGCCAAAAGGTTAATTTTTTTATAGTATTTTTAAAATCCCTTTAGTGAGAAATTAGTTAACAACATGTATTGTAGTCCCAATTTTTTTTGATAATTTTTAATGAATATATAAATTTTTACAATTTTTGAAAGTGAACACATTCTAAAAAACAAAAAATTTGACTAT
>VDFB02226280.1:0-10874 GCA_007258455.2 Sequoia sempervirens | reverse complement strand
TTTTTCAACTCCATCTCTTCCTTCATAGCAACCGACAGGGTACTAGTGACACATTGGATCATCCTGATCGTGAATTGAGTCAACCCATACAATTTTTTTGTCCAAGATGTCCAATCTCTCTTTCAACACACCAACCTCCTCCCCACCATGCACAGTGTACTCAGGAACATTCTACTCCATCCCCAACAACTCTGAAGAGTGGGAGGCCGAAACCTCCTGCAAATCACCACCCGAGTCAGGAACCGAAGAGGGTCCTCTGACTTTCTCACCAAGCTCATCCTCCGACACCACATCAACACGGCTATCTTTGCTATTTGACAGATCCTCCTCTGTGTCTAGGTCTCTAACCTGCATTTTCTTTTTGTTCTTAGCAAGCCTTCTCAAACGTCTTATAATTGTATCACAACTAGTAACCACAGTTTCCTCCACCACCGTATCACCCAAGGAATCCTTGTTGACCGCATGCTTCCCTTTATTTAGAAGCACCTTCTCCTCCTTACCCTTCTTGGTAAGAGCTCAAATTGATATTAACAATGGAGAATCACTTTAGAGTTCATTGTTTATAAGAGAAATTGATATTTTGAAAAATAATGTTTGAAAATGAGTCAAAGGGGTAGAAGGAGAAAGGTAACCATTCAAATTTTCTCCAAAGTGGTTACTTGTTTATTTTAAAAACACTAGGACATAACACAAGGATGACACTTGGGACACAAGGTTAGGAAAAAAACAATGAGATGCTAAGCCTTTGACACTAGGAGGGAATTTTTTTATGATAGAGAAGTAGAAAAACACTAGGGGAACAAACACCAAATCAAGTGCAAAATATATCATGAAATTACAAGGATATGAAATTTTTGATGTTATAGTAAGATATGTCAACTTCACCAATGTAGGTGTTCTAGTAATATCAAGCAAAATAAATTATTAATAATGATGACAAATTTTTTGGATCTAACATTTGAACATGGGAAATTAGAAAAATTAATTAAAAATTTAGAAAGAAGAATGTTAAAACCCTAGAGGGGTTTGAGGGTCAATTTCACCAATTTATGTAAATGAATAAAATACCTAGATACATGAAATATATAGACAAGTAAATGAAAAAGTAATTAATATCATAATTAATATAGACCATACATGAACCAAGTCTAAATAAGGGTCCTATACATATAATTAAATAAATGTTCAAACCAACAAATAGGGAGGTCATATATGTTCTCAACACTACATGTTATAATAGATGTTCTACTATAAGGATCACTTAATGGTCCAAGTCAAAATTATGTTATCAAATATATAATAATAGAGATTTGATAGATTTGAAAATGACTTGTGCTTTGTCATGTTTCAAAACCACGCGTAGCCCTAATATAGAAAATTTCATCTTTGAACCTAATGTATGACCTTGAACTTGGGGTCTTTATTCTTTAGGAGTTTGATTGCTTGGAAATATCTGGGTATTGTGCCATGTCTTGATTATAATCAAGCCTTGTTAGATTGACTCAATATTATTTGAAATAATCATTCAAACACACCAAGATGAAATGAAAATATCTATTCATATATCCTTATGACTATAGATGTTTATACACTATTATTAAATAAATCTTGTATTTGATTGAATGACTATGTTATGAGATATGATATGATTCCTTGATATCTAAGTGGTCCATAGGGATTTTTCCTTTTATACAACAACCTAGTGTTCAAATTTGAATGTTATACACTTAAACATGAGGGTAACAACTAAGTGAGGTTAACTCAAATTTGGCCCACATGATTAAATTTAAATTTGAAAAAAGAGATTTGAGGTCACAATTACTGTCCTATACCAAGTTGAAGTTTGCACTTGTAGTCTTGAACCAAGATTGAGAACATGAAGATTAAGGATGTGATCTAGATCTACTAGGGAATGAGACTTAGATTCAAATGATATTTAAGATGAATTTAAAATGTTATACAAATATATTTCATTCATCTATAATAAAATATTACTTTAAAAATAAAAGGTCAAAACAAGTCCAAAATAAATAAGTGTTGTGAGATAGCCCATTCATTATCAATACTATAAGGATGAATTATGAGAACAAAATAAATGTTGATCAAGATTATTCTATGATTAATATATATTAAAGTGGTTGCTTAAAGACTACTTAGATGACTACAATGCTAACTAACTTGGAGAATTTTGTAAAGGTTGATTATAAGTTCTTGATGTGAATTATCTATCATTAATGCATATAACATAAATGTGGTTCATGGAAACCAACATTAGCCTACCTTCTAGGTTACTCTATAATTTAGTTAATCCATTTAATCAATGAAAAATATAACCATTTCCAAACATTGTAACCCTATTGTACATTTTCCCTAGGTGTAGGAAATAAAAGTAATAATGATGTTTTAAACTATGATTACCTAGATACATTAGAAGCTAAAAATCATCTTGAAGATGAACCAAATATCATTTCAAGTTGATAAATATGTACCTTTTAATCAAATTATCAGGTGATTGAGAATTGGATTTCTTTTCCATTTTTGAGTTTATTTATAGTCCATTTCCATTTGACCCCCACTTTTCCACTCCAATATGCATATCAATGTTATCCCCTCATTACCCAAATGATCATAAATGACCATGGTGTGCTTAATAAATAAGGAATTAAGGGGAGTGAACACACAAGAAAAAAGGAAGATGAAATGATAACACCTATAGGAAAATAACAACAACAAACACATCCATAACATAATAGAAACTAGAAGCTTGGGAAATGTTCCATAAATACATCTAATCACCTAAGCATGATGTATTCCTTCCAAAATATAACCTTCAAATTTTAAATCTACTTGTGGGATTTGATAAATATATAAGGAGGAAATTAAACACTTCCACACCCTAGCTCCTCAAGTCTCCAAAGGTTCCCATGACACCACTCGATTTAGATAGTCAAATTGTGTTGTAATTTTATAGGGGATAAGACTAGGACTATACTAAACACTTTTAGAGTTGAAGAAAAAAAGTTACTATATAGAAATGATTGTGATAGAGAGTATAAGACCTTCCATAATGACTTCCAATTAGTATTGAGCCCAAGGATAGATAGAAATTTCAATGTAGCTCTAAAATTCCTCTTCTTAAACCAAACTAGTCTAGAAGAAAGAGAAGAATCACACCAATCATTGTACAAAACTAAGTCATTCTAATCTCTTCTCTCTCACATTTAATTTTTATAACCAACCTCATCTTCTCATATTATTTAAGTTAATATTTTGATTGTATTTAAATACTTTATCATAAAAAGAATATACCTTTCTTAATTAGAAATAAATTTGTTTCTAGATTTGAAAGAGCTTTTCCCTAACATTATAAATTGTAAAGGAAAATAACCTTTCCCTAATGTTATTCAATGCTAATTAAATAAAGTGCATACACATGTACATAAATCAATTTAGATTAATGAAAATGATAGTTGGTAATGATATGTTGTGTAATCAATGTTGAATTAAGAAATTAAATGCAAGGGATTTAGGTATTTAGTTTTTAAAACAATAATGAAGATATTTTTTGATACAATATAGATATTAATCACTTGGACCTACAAAGAAATGAATATTTTTGATATACTTATTGTTTAGAATTATGCATAAAGTTATATCTAATTTTGGGTTGATTATGTGATTAGGTCAATTTCACACTAAGTAGATTTGATCCTTGATACAAGGTCCTAATTGGTGCATTGTGAATTTTTGTTGTCTAATTCATTGTATTATTTTCTCCTTGTTAACTTTTAAGGACTAGTATTATTTAAAAATACTTTTGGAGAGATTGTTGATTCATAAGGGCCAAGTTCTCCTAGTTCAATCTCCTTGATTGGACATATTTTAAATTTATAATAAATATTGATGATAATAGGTAAATATGCAAATGATCTAGATGTTGGTTATAATAAAAAGTATTGTTCATTTTAAAGCTCCAATTGAAATTTTTCCTAGTTAACAGTCTTTATATGTTTAGGATTTCAAATGATAAACAAGTGACTCCAAGATGTGAATTAATGTTAAAATTAATTTATTTAAATATGAAGATATAATGAATCATTGCATAAATGTGTACCAATTAAACTCTAAATAGCTATAAGGAAAGGGTGGGAATCAATTATTTAAATTTTAAAAATTTAATTTTTGGGTTAGGTCCATGTCATGTGGGATTGATCCCATGTACCATAGAAATGAATTGGGATGAGGTACATGAAATATGGGGATAAATAATGAATGCATATGAATCAAGGTTGATAAATGAATGTGAATGTGTGCGAATTAATGTAGATATGATAAAGACAAATAAATATATGTAAAAGAGGAAAAATAACATTTTAGCTAAAATGTATTAGCCAAATGGTTTTTCCTACCTTTTACATTAGGATGAATCGAAAGATTTAGAACTATTCAAAACTATAATGATTATTCCTTTCTAGAAAGATAATTTTTAAACAAAAATATAAGAGAGACTAACTAGAATGCTTAAGGAAATAAAATAGTGAAAATGTCTAAAAATAGATATATAAAAATAACTTTATGAGAATAAATATAAAAAAGTATAGATATTGAATAACCTAGGGTCTAAAGGAGAAAGTCATTGGAAAGGATGCCAACATGTTGTGATGTACAGTTTGTATGAATAATGTGTGGAAAAATACCTAGAAATTGTGACAATCTAACATTATTGTTCAACTAGCTTGTAAGACTAGGAACATAAAGTGCACCAACAAATACTGTATGATGAAAATATAAAAATAAACTAAATAATTTTTTTTTAAATAAATAGAAATAAATTTATATACAATCACTTGCAAACCTTCATGTGGTTGAGTGCTTTCAAGGTACTTGCAAACATAAAGAAGAGGAAAAACGTTTGGGGGCTATTTGGGGATTTGTCTCAATCAAATTTTTGCTTTGGTATTTCAACCTCCATAGTAGCCAAGATAGAGAAATAGAAATAAAATTGTGTATGCTCCTATCCTAAGTGTGTTTGGGAATGGTTAGAGCTATGAATGTGAAATAATGTAAATAAAATGAAAGAGAGGAGATGTGATAATCCCAAGGTGCTTGAGGGCACAAGAAAATAAATATTTGCAATAAGAATGAATAAAATGAAAGAGAGGAGATGTGATAACATAGGGTGACCACAAAAGTGACATGAAAAAGTGACCACGGGAAAGGAGGCTTGAGCACCTTAAAGAAGTAAAATGGTTGATCCAAAAGTTGAAATGAGCCTATAAAAATACTAAGGGAATGGACACCAAAGTGGATACAAAACGTAGATGAAACTACAAGGGCATACAATTTTTGGCACTACAATATATATAAGAATGTGTTTAAGATAGATAAGAATTAGAGAAGAATTCAAAGTTAATACAGAAATATGCCACATGCCACTTTATAATTGTATTTAGATAATCTTTTCAAATAAATTCAAAATTAAATCAAAATTAGCATGGATATGCAAATTTCGCCATTAGAAAAATAAATTAGTTAGCTAATTTAATTTTAACTTTATTTTTTCAATTGAAAGTTCTATATTAATCTCAAATTATTTTTGTCACTTGTCAGTATTAGAAATATGAGCCTAAGTCAATACCTTTATAGCTAAGAATCAAGGATTGAAGAATATCCATTATATCTAAGTTGTCTAGAGGTCTCAACCTCATCCCTTACACTATCAAGGAACCTTACACGCAACAAAAAATTGATCCATAATAAACTCATTTAGAATCATTTAATTTTAACAACTAAACAATTATCCTTATTCTTTATACAAATACCCATATCCTTTATAAAGAACAAAATCCCCCATGAAAATACTTTTAACTTCTATAAAAGCTTTTAAATGAAGGTGCCACATGGGAATTTGCTCTAATTTTATTAGACCCACTTTAATCACATATTTTCACCATACAAAAGTAATGCTACCTAGATGTTTGTTGCCATCTTTTGGGCAAAAATTTTATGGGGTTGCTTAACTGGGAGCCACCCATTCCAATGCCATAAAAAGTTTGGGCCTAATTGGCCCTTCTTTTGGTGGGGTCCTTGCCATTAATCCCATAACATTGGAAATATATATTGGTTGATTGTTCCAAGATACACATAAAACTTGTGCATTGATTTCTTCTCCTATAAATTTGCTTTAGTGGATTCCACATTTTGTTTTGTAAATTACAAGAAGTTTTCATTTTATTCCTTAACGTATTCATGTCTGGATAAAAAAATTGGAGATTTTGTGAGAATTTTATAATGGATTTCAGGTAATAACGAATAATTTATTTTATGTATCATTTTTTTCACATTGCCGAAAAGCAAATTTTGGAGGACATGTAAGGTGGACAGAAAACTAACTTTGTTCTCGAGAAAATAAAATGGCCCTACATTGATTTTAGTATTGTAAATAACGGATGATAAATTAATGAAATTAATTATAATTTAAACTAATGAGTCGAGAATTAAAGATATTAAATAGACAAATAAAAATGATAAATGAAAGAGAGGGATTATAGTTTATTTTGAAATTGATTTGATAAAGAAGTTGATTATTGAGAAAGAAATTTGTACATTGAAATTTAGAATTAGATTAGTGTTTAGGGGTTTGTGTCGAATGAATCTTGATTTTTTGGGTGTTAGGATTCGATTACACTTGTGATTTAGGTCTTTAGATAATTGTGTGTCATGACTATTATACAATTCGTATTTTTGTACTCATAAAATAAGTTTGTTTGAGTGTATATCTATGTCTAAGAAAGTGTGGTGCTAAAGAGCACTATTGGGAGTGTGTTATGTATAGAAGGATGCGTGAAACCTCCTTAAAGGCAATCATCCCTTGGTTAATTTGACAATATTGAGAAAGGATAAAAGAGTGCAATGGACATTGATTAGCTAATATCCAATGCAAACAGGGACCAATGCAAGTTTAGCTTGATACCAACTTGAGACTAATGCAAATTGATTTTAATAATGTGACATGTTATTAATTGATAATAAAAGTGTCCTAGCATGGTGTTTTTAAATACACAACCATTAACACAATTTAGAAAATTTGGCATCTTCACCAACGAGTCATGATCATACATTTTTAGAAGTCTTAATGCTTCACCCTTGTGAGTATCACCTAGATTGAATAGTGTTATGGACCATTCATGCTCATGAAATATATGGGTTGTTTTGATCCACTCACCACTATGAAATATGGATCAATGAGACTAATTAGAAAACCACATTGTTAAATCCTAATACAAAATTATATTATTTCATGGAGTATGAAAACCATCATGATAAATACTACATCCCAAGATTGTGACGCTGGAAAAGGAGAATTTAAAACATATAAAAAATAGGGAAAATCATAGGTACATATTAGGGGAAAGGGGATCTAGGGTATAAATCACACTTTAGCCCATCTAACATTTAGGAAAACAAAAATGATCATAAAAGACCACTCGGCTACTATCCTCAATGGAAGAGCTAGAATGTCTGGTTAGGGTTTTGGTCCCTTTTGTGGTAGTAGAGTTGAATCTGATTTAGAGGTGACGTGTGTGATGCAATAGTGTTCACTAGGCTAATGATGCACCTACAACAAACTAATGGAATTATAAAAAAATGTAGAAATAAAACACATAAACATATTGCAGGGAAGTAGAGTGTAGAGATGGAGGAACTTGGCATTCAAATATGAGCTAAATCTGGTTGGTCAAGTGTGTGGGTGCCCTACACTAGAAACGTTGTTTTTTTAGATCTCTCAATAGGTCTAAGCAGGGTACATTATATAGATCCTTCCTTTTGGGTTTTGGCTTCGAAACTTTGTTAGTCAATAAATATTTCACCTTACCCTAATTTGGTGAAATATGATGCTTGAATATTTTATTTTGTAATTGGGCCTTGAATCTCCTTCTAATTTTGCTTCACATTTATCACTTGGACACAAGAAAGGAGAGAAATACTTGTGCCATAGAGGGGTTTACCTAAGCCAAACCCCATTTTGGTGTAAAGAGTGCTTACCCTCAGTCGAGCAGAGGAAAAATAGATAAAAACAAGTGATAAATTGACAAGTGTTGCAACTTAACACTTCATATATGAGAGCTCCCTGATAGACTCAAAGTCATTTTACACATATCATGTAAGGAGTATTTCTAATTTAAAGGTCTTGTAGTTGTTAGTGCTCACAAAATAAAAGATCACAAAAATATGAACAATCTTACTCATAAACTTGATGCATTGCTAACATGATGCTTTACTAAAATAATGTCATATTAATGCTACTTATTCTTCTCTTGACTATGATTTCCCTTGACTACTTTTTAGGATGCACCCTTAGAAATTCAAAATCATTTTAGGTGTTTAAAATGGTGAATAAGACTTGTATTTATATGCATAAATTTGTTTCTGTGAAATTAAATTGTAAGAGTCACAAATAAATTTAGATTTGTCTGAGTCATTTTCATTGACCTCAGAAGGTGACAAGTGGAAAAATGCTCAAAAAAGACCTTCAAATGACAAATTATTGCAAGATGTTAGTGCAACACACAAACACCCATGTGAAGCATTAGCATCCATATAATTTCCATTCAAAAATGACGATAGAATAGAATAACATAGGGTGAACACAAAAGTGAAATGAAAAAGTGACCACGGGAAAGGAGGATTGAGCACCTTAAGAAGTATAATGGTTGATCCAAAAGTTGAAATGAGCCTATAATAATACTAAGGGAATGGGCACCAAAGTGGATACAAAATATAGATGAAATTGCAAGGGCATACAATTTTTGACACTACAATATATATAACAATGTGTTTAAGATAGATAAGAATTAGAGAAGAATTCATAGTTAATACAAAAATATGCCACATGCCACTTTATAATTGTATTTAGTTAATCTTTTCAAATAAATTCAAAATTAAATTGAAATTAGCATGGATATATGCAAATTTTGCCATTAGAAAAATAAATTAGTTAGCTAATTTAATTTTAACTTTATTTTTTCAATTGAAAGTTCTATATTAATCTCAAATTATTTTTGTCACTTGTCAGTATTAGAAGTATGAGCCTAAGTCAATACCTTTGTAGTTAAGAACCAAGGATTGAAGAATATCCATTATATCTAAGTTGTCTAGAGGTCTCAACCTCATCCCTTACACTATCAAGAAACCTTACACTCAACAAAAAATTGATCCATAATAAACTCATTTAAAATCATTCAATTTTAACAACTAAACAAATATCCTTATTCTTTATAAGGATACCCATATCCTTTATAAAGAAAAAAATCCCCCATGAAAATACTTTTTACTTCTATAAAAGCTTTTAAATGAAGGTGCCAAATGGGAATTTTCTCTATTTTTATTAGATCCACTTTAATCACATATTTTCACCATACAAAAGTAATGCTACCTAGATGTTTGTTGCCATCTTTTGGGCAAAAATTTTATGGGGTTGCTTAACTAGGCCCTTGGAGCCACCCATTCCAATGCCATAAAAAGTTTGGGCCTAATTGGCCCTTCTTTTGGTGGGGGTCCTTGCCATTAATCCCATAACATTGGAAACATATATTGGTTGATTGTCCCAAGATACACATAAAACTTGTGCATTGATTTCTTCTCCTAAAAATTTGCTTTAATGGATTCCACATTTTGTTTTGTAAATTACAAGAAGTTTCATTCCTTAAACGTATTCATGCTCCAGTTTAAAAAATGGAGATTTTGGTGGAGAATTTTATAATGGATTTCGTAATAACATCAATTTATTTTATATATCATTTTTTCAAATGTCAAAAGGCAAATTTTGGATGACATGTAAGGTGGACAAAAACTAACTTTGTTCCCTCGAGGAAATAAAATGGGTTCTACATTTGGATTTTGTATTTTAAAATAACTGAGGATAAATTAATGAAAATTAATTATAATTTCTGTCCAATGAGTCGAAAGAGTTAAAGATAAAATAGAAAAATAAAAAAACGATGTGTCGAAGTGAGAGGGATTTTCTGAAGTTTTATTTGAAATTGATTTGATATAGAAAGAAATTGAGCATTGAAATTCTAGAATTGATTAGTGTTTAGGGTTTTAAATGAATGAATCTTGATTTTTAAAGAAATTCATCACACTTATGATTTAGGTCTTCTTAGATAATTGTATGTCATGACTAGGACAATTCATTCTTTTGTACTCATAAATAAGTTTGTTTGAGTGTACATTCATGTCTAAGAAAGTGGTGGTGCTGGGGCACCATTGGGAGTGTAAGCAGAGGGTGCGAAACCCTCCAAAGGAAATCATCCCTTTGCTAATTTAATATAAAAGATAAAAGAGGCAATGGACATTGATTAGCTAATATCCAATACAAATAGGGACCCAAATGCAAGTTTATCTGATACTCAACTTGAGACTAATGACATGTTATTAATTGATAATAAAAGCAAGTCCCAGCATGGTGTTTTTAAATACACAACCATTAACACAATTTAGAAAATTTAGCACCTTCACCAACGAGTAATGATCATACATTTTGAGAAGTCCTAATGCTTCACCCTTATGAGTATCACCTAGATTGAATTATGGACCATTCATGCTCATGAAATATGGGTTGTTTTGAACCACTCACTACTCATGAAATATGGATCAATGAGACTAATTAGAAAAACCACATTGTTAAATCCTAATACAAAATTATATTATTGCATGGAGTATGAAAAACTACTCACTTGATAATGGTCATATCCCAATATTGTGAAATTGGAAAGGGAGAATTTTAAAATGTATAAAATAGGGAAAAATCATAGGTATATATGATGGGGAAAGAGGGATCTAGGGTCTAAATCACACCTTAGCCCATCTAA
>VDFB02226279.1:0-12989 GCA_007258455.2 Sequoia sempervirens | reverse complement strand
TTTATTCAGGGGAAATGTCTCTTGTTTTTTTGGGCATCTCATTCGTTTTGTGTTTCACAAATCATAAAAATCAGGGCCGACCAAGGTAGAAGCACTCGCTTCAATCTTATTTCTAATTTGAATGATCGGCTTTGAATTTTAAGAAAAAGAATTATTCCATTCTCTCTGCAAGTCTGCACAACAATGGCGCCAAATGCATTCTTTCAACTTAGCAAAAGTTTTA
Organism: Sequoia sempervirens; assembly: GCA_007258455.2. Lineage (NCBI taxonomy): Eukaryota > Viridiplantae > Streptophyta > Pinopsida > Cupressales > Cupressaceae > Sequoia > Sequoia sempervirens. Next base: position 12,766 of record VDFB02226279.1, on the reverse strand, counting down.
TATTAATTGAAAATAATATTTAAAGATTTTGTTGCGTGGTTGATGGTAGAAATATTTGTGATTTAACAGTACCAATATTTTGTTTTCATTATTTATATTATTTATATTTATATGATTGTATAATATAAGTATTGTATATGAAAAGTTTGATCGATATATTCAGAAGTCAAATAAAACATTTGATTTATTATACCAACGAACATTAACATCACATCATATAAATAGATTTATTTTAATAGTTATAATTTGACATACAATGTTATTGTAAATTTCAAGATCAAATCATAGAAAATCATATCACTTTCATGCACATGCGTTGAATGTTTCCTCTAACATAGATGTAGTAAGTTCAATTTATATTTATAATTTGAAAGATATAACTTTAAATTTTGAGAAAATCACTCAATTCTCTCTCCTAGTTTGCATAACAATAGTGTCAAAATGTATTCTTACATCTCCGAGAAGCTATATAATTAGCACTTGCACCAAAGGAAGTACATTACCAATTCGTATTTTATATGTCCTTCCGAAGTCAAAATAAAACACATTTTTAAAATATTATTTTGCATAAAATATGTTCCAGACCTTTTTACTTGAAAAATAATTAATTTAAAAAAAAAGGGATAAAAAATCATGTACAGTAGACTCCTATTAGAAATGATCAATCACTCTTCACCAATGCCAAACAAAGGAAGTGCATCTATTTTTCCTTTTAGCTACTATCACAGTAGATGCAAAGTTCCATAAGGGGTGGTGAGGAAGATTAATCATGGAATCATCTCTTTTTGCATGTTGGTTTATAGTCAACCCTTTCTTGTTTCCTCTACTTCTATACCATTATCCACACGAACATCTCCTCTATCACTTCCCAGGAATTTACAATCAAAATACCAATAGAACATGTATAAACATAATTTTCATATACAAGTACACATATACTGGTTTGTTACAACGCAACATCAAATTCACACAAATACACTTAACAAATAGAGATGTAATCCAATCTTTCCTCTTATGTATACCTGTTACATCTTGTGTATACGTGAAAGAGTATATTATTTCTTTGTAAATCACATTTCACACTGAAACAAGTAAAAGAAACAACAGTGCTCATTCATAGCAAAACACATTCCTATTAGTTTAGGAAACGAACATGAGACATATTTGTTAATTATAATCATTTAATAGAGAAACTAAATATTTGAGACCGTAATTTGGGAATAAACACTCTTAGCTATCATATTTGAATATAAATTTGACGGTCAATCCTGGTATGCACAAAATCTCTTCTTTCTGAAATTTTCATTAATTTTTTTCCTGAATGCATGTTGTAGAGTAAATATAATCCTTTACAAATTTTCAAATAATATTTAAAGATGTTTTTAAGGAAAAGGTAAAACGGGTTTTACAGTGGACCCAAAACCACAAAGTTTACAAAACAAAGGAGAGGACAAAAAAGTCCAACAACAAAAACCAACTGCCTAGAACAAGATCAACAGCAACCAACCGAGCTAAACCAAAAGGACAAAACAGAGGACACAAAAAGCTAGCCATAACTACAAAGTCCTAAGGATAGACTCTGTCTCCTCCTCCAGCTTCTGCATATCATTGACAGCCTTTTTAAAAGTTTGGATCATCCTAGAAGTAGGGGGGACCTTGCGCTTCAAATTGGCTCTTGTTCATTTGAGATGCCCGGCCCATGTCCCGACTTCATCCTTCGCTTCTCCAAATCCACCACCGCAGAGGAACCTCGGGCTGGGTTTTATCGAAGCCAAATCTAAGTACGATGTACATGCTCAGCCATTCTGTTGTTTTGCTCAGCGACAGTCTTGATGGTGTTCATTATATAGTCAACCTTGGAATCAATGTCTCTGTTACTGTTACCTTGGACCCCCCTGTCCGCATCTTTCTTTTCAATCTCAACAATTTTAGCAACCAGATCTTCGATTTTGCTTTGAAGGGCCCAGTTTTTTATTTTCAACTCATTGATTTCAGTGAAAGTCCAATCCAAGAGTTTGGAGTGGGACTCAGAATTGGCTTTAGCAAGGTTCAAAAAATCTAGAGAGGGCTCATCATCAATATTAGGAACAATTTTCTCAGTGTTAGGATTAACAGGGGAATCATCTTCAACATGTTTGTCCGACAGAGGTTCAAAATTAGCCTTAGTTTTGTTGGCTTTGGATTCCTTTGAATTAGAGGAATCTTCAGAATAGGCAACAAGATTTTTAGCCTGGGGTTTCTTATGAATGGGGCTATTCAAAAGGGAGGGGCTATCAAGCTCAAGCTCAGCATGGTCTTTACCAGAGTGGGGAGTGGGGATTTTTTTCCCAGAAGGGCCAGCATGTAAGCTAAGGACTTTTCTAGCCAAACTAGGGTTAGGAAGATACTCCGAGCCACTGGGCTCCGTATCATCACTCTCAGAGTCGGGAGTGGTATCCAGAATAGTGGGGGCAAGCATGTTTTGGAAATGCTCGACAATCAATCTTATTAACCCCATATGCAAGATAGGAAATCTATTGGGGTTTTTCTTATTATCCTCCAAGCTTTTCTTCAAGGAACATAAAAGATAATAGGGAAGATATATCCTAACCTTGTGGCGAAAGTGGTTGAAAAGAGAAAAGTGGTAGCCATAAACTCTGGTAAAGTGCCCATCCATCGTAATGTACTCCATGATGACCTGCAGAACCTTCCTCTCTTAGATGGTCTTTGAGTAGAATCAACATCAAAGCGAAGCTGCTAGTACTCTTTGGTCAAGCATCAAAGTAGTTTGCTTAGTAATATTTAAAGATGTTAAATTGAATGATTGATGGATATAAACATTGGTAATTTAATAGTATAAATATTGTTTATTTTTTATTTTGTTTTTGTTATTTCTATTTAATATATATATATTTTAAAGTACCAAAACTTGATCAATGTATTCAAAAAGTAAAGCATCATGTTTAGTATATTATACCAACACATTATATTATAGTTAGTAAAATTAATGTAATATCATAGAAATACATTTATTTTCATCATTACTATTTTACACACAATGTTATTGTAAATATCAAGATCAAACCATAAAAAACATATCAATTCCATGCACATGCATTGAATGTTTCCTTTAAAGGTTGACCTGGATACAAGGATTATAATTTCTAGTCTTTATTTTTCTATTATTTATATAAAATATATTTTCTATCTTTGAATAGTGGTCAAATGAGAATGGTTGGCAATGAGTTGAGATATTTAACTCCAGACAAAGTAGAGGCATAAATTTGTATCTCACTTTTTGGTCTAAGTGGACTACTCAAATCAACATTTTTAGCTAAATTATCATTGTTTGTTAAGTATAGAAAGCAAACCATTAGCAATTTGAAGAAATATAAACTAGTTGAATTTATGAGATTTCCTATGGATACATCCCACAAAGGAAAGTGATGGATGAAAAATAGAACTTTTATGATGGAAAATGATGTGATAATAGTATATTAGGAAGGTTGATTTATAGTTCTTTATTTTTTTATTTAAAGTGTTATGTTTCAAATGTATAGTTTGAATGTTTGAAAGTGTGTGCTGTTGTTTGATGTTTATATTTGTATTTAGTAATGGAGGATGGAAATAAATTTTTAGTAATGGAAAACTTGGAAATGCATTAAACTTATTTATTATAGAAGACATCTTAATCACAAAGTGAGCCTAAAAAGTAAAGATTTATTCTAAAGCAGGCTGTGTTCACCCGCACCTTGTGTATAACAAGGCATGAAATGTGGTGTATGGAAGAATAAAATAATGAAATGGAAAAAGATGAGGAACCAAAATATGGTTGAATTTTTTTTATTACCAAGGCACCTGCAAACATGTTTTAACTATGGTACTTGTCCAAAGTGCCACCAAAGGTCAATATTTTTCTTTACTATGATTTTTTATATTTTTTATATTTTGGATTGAGATATTCCTTGGATTAGACATGAAAGTGCATGAGGTTCACAATTTTGAATAGTTTTATCAAACTCTTAACCCTAAGGGGTAGCTAGCTTATATGCTCCTAAATCATACTTGGTAATAATGACATATGGGTCCAACCAATTAGGCTCAAATTTATCCTTCTTTTCTTTATCTTAAATATTCCTTAGTTTTTACTTGAGGACAAGATCATTTATCTCAAACTTGTGAGATTTGAGCTTCTAATTGTAACTACAATATATATAATTTTGGTATGACTAAAGATGATTAAGGGCATTGAGGCACTGTTCATCTAGAAGCTCTAACTCATACAAGAATATAATTCCATACTCATCATAAATGAGATGCAATAAGGAGACACACAAAAATGGAAGTTTGATCTCAATTATTAAGATGAACTTAGAGCCAAAGATGAGGTAATATAATGTTGCACTAGTTGGTGTGCAAATCCTAGTGCAATTTATGACTATAGGGAAAGGTTAAGTTATAAATACTAGTCATAGATCATGTCATTGACTATATTTTTAAGGTTTTGTGAGAGAATTTCTATTGGATGCTTCTTATTTACCATTAATTTATGCATAATATGGAGTGGGCCATTGTTTTGGATGTGGAGGCACTAAAAAAGAGTGTAGACTTCAATATTTTTGAATTATTATCTATTATCAATGATGATACCATAAGGAAATTGTAGCAATAGATAATGCAGCGAAAGATGAATTCGGAAATCTATTGTCCATTAGTATATATAATGGGAATAGATTCAACCTATTTGGTGAAGTATTTAGTAGATATTATTATAAATTTATAGTCATTGGAGGAAGATGGATAGATCTTACCAATGAGATTGAGGCCTCATTATGAATGTTATGTGATTTTTTCCCCAAGAAAAGAGAAAGTTATGAAATAACACTTTAGAATTAAAAGGATATTATGAATGTTTGGTTTAAATAAAGATTAATATTTTTTTTATAAAAACGCTTTTTAAAAAGGAAGGAGTAAATGTATTAGAGGCACCATTTCAGGTTTTAGATGTGACATTCTATACATTAGCACATTTGATTTCCTAACTTAACCTTGTACTTATTACTAATAGGCCTAGAATTGAGGACATAAGGGTTAGATGCATACTATTGTGGGTGCTCTAGCTGGCCATTGGTACTAGTGAACTCACACTGCATGGTGGCTGCTCTTCAAAATACCAACCATCCCTATAGCTCCTTCACACTTTGATCACTCTGGAGGCTTTTCCAATCTATACTAGGAGAGTGCAAATAACTTAAAATGACCCTCCCATGACTATATATAGACATCCAAACCCTAATTCATCGCCTCTATCTTCCTCCAATCCATTTTCTTCATAACCCATATCCCTCAAACCATGTTCATTACCCACTTGATCCCATTTTCACTTTTTATTTCATACTTATTGTGAGCTTGACCTGAAAAATTATTTTTTTCAATTGATTTCTCAAGGGGGAAACTTACCAACCTATCTCCATTTCTCAATCCAATGGAGCACATTGAGACACATCATCACACATTTTTTTTCATGCTAGATGCATGTCTTTGGAACAATGCAACAGGCATATTGCTTGAAAGAGGGGAAAAATGTAGACACTTAAAAATGACTAACACATTTTGTCTAAACCATCATCATCTTCTCATCATCAATCTATTCATCACTATTAATTAATTTTAATTATTTAATTAAGCTAACACATCTTCTTTTTTAATTAAATAATTTTTAGTTATTTAATTATTTCATCATTTTTCCTCATCAACATTAATTATATAATTTTTAATTATTTTACTAAATTTTCATTTCCTCTTATCCACACTAATTAAATATTTTTTAATTATTTAATTAGTTTATCATTTTTTCCAACTACTTCAATTAAATAATTTTTTAATCATTTAATTATTCTTAAATTTTCCTCATTCACACAAATTAAAATATTTTTTTAATTATTTAATTAAATTCTTAATTTCTTCTATCCACATTAATTAAATGATTTTTAATTATTTAATTAGTTCACATGGATTCCTCTCATCCACCACAATTAATTTAATTAGCTAATATTTCTTCTAAAATTAAATAAATTATTTATGATTTCTTTTCTAACCTTTTTTCTAAAAATAAATAAAATATTAATTTTATTTATTTTCTAAATATAATCATCCTTACGCATAATTATTATTCCATCTCCTAATTTAGCAAAGTATTTCAAAGTCCCTGTAGTTCACTCTCACTCATTCTCCCTCAATTTCATCCATCCACTCATTCATCTCTTCCATGCAACTACTTAAATAATTATTCAAATTCTTCATCTTGACACATGTTACTTGTACATTCATTATGGTCTCTCAACTATTTACATCTGTTGACCTCTACAATCATCTTAACACCATTGATCAAGATATTAGTAAAAGCTATAAAACACCCATCATTTATCCATTTAATCTCTCCACAAATTTTGAAAAATCAAACCATCTTAGCTATCAAGATTATGCTAAACTAAGAAAAGTCCACACACTATCATTACAACATTTCATAATATTCAATGAAATATGATTAAACATGTTTGTAGAGGTAAGATGGTTTAATTTGATTTACTTTCGTGTTTTGTGCACACATCATTTTGTTTATTGATTATTCTTATTTCAAAATTGACAACATGATTTAAGCTTTCACAGCTCTTGTATAGAAAATTTAGTTAAAAGTTCTAAAGATTTCTATTTCTTTCATAATCCGGTCATCCCATTAAGTGAATAATTTGGATCCATGTTTTTGATGACTTATGCTTGGCAGAGAGGAACTTACTAATGCTGATTTCAATTCTATTTATTACCTCCACGATCAACTGCCTCTCATTGAAGATTCTCTGATCTAGTTTCTTCCACAGATGCCATATGATCATAGATGGGCGAGACTCCACAACCCAGCCCAAACAGAATTATTATAGAACTGCGGCCATCTTTTGAAATGCTCAAAATTGTCCCTCTTGACCAGTTGAACTGTCACACAACTATAACCAGCTAGTGCTGACATATTTGGAGCTTAGGAGCAGATGTTCCAAAGCCTCCATGCATAGTGGGTAGCGCAACAGACCAGCAATACCAATCAAACGGAGCCTTTCTCCAGTGAGAATCAGTTTATGCAAAACCGTCCATACAATTGGACCCCCAACACAAGTAAGCTGTCCAAAAGCTACCGTTTGGAAAAATATATATCGCACATCTCACCCATTTCATGTAAGGAATATAAAGTGGTTTTTTGGATTCTTCAATGCAGACGAACAGTAAACGCCAAATGCAGTTCGTGAATGATATCTTTCAATCCGATATGGATTGACCTGAGCAGGCCGCCTGTGAGAATATCTATTCACAGCCAAATGCAAGTTCCTGAATTCCATGTTATTCTGTGGGCAGGCCTCCGGCAAGTCGAAAGAATAGAGGAATATTTGAATTGAAATCAATTGAAGTTTCTGCCAGTTGACTGAAGGTTTTTTCTTTATCAAGATTTCAGAATTCTTTTAAATGGGCAAAATAGATAAAATGTCAATTGCAGGAATCGCATGCATAGTGATCGTTTTGGGAATCATTGTTGCATCTTTTTGGAGCTTTGCATGCGAGCTGAGAAGAAACAGAGCCTCTGCCAGCAGAATCCATAATCAAGAAACGAGATTGGGAGGAGACAATTCCTCAAGCTCTCTGGTTTGAATAGACCCGTGATAGAGGCTCTGCCAACGTTTGAGTGCAAATCGCATGACAGCTTTGTTAAAGAAGGGCAAGAGTGTGCAGTCTGCCTGTCTGAGTATAGGGATTGTGAAATAGTTACGCTGTTGCCCAACTGTAATCACTACTTTCATTAAGAATGTATAGATATATGGTTTCTTTCGTACTCTTCTTGTCCTGTTTGCAGAACCAGAGTTCATCCCACCCCATTTTCAATCTTATTGGACTTGGGATAAGATGATGGAAGAGATGATTTATTAGCAGAACAACCTATTTCTTGAGGGCCAATGGAAGAGCAGGATGCGGTAAGCAAAATGGACCAAGGAGTATCTGGTGCGAAACCGTTGCCACAAATCGCTGTCCATATTGCAAATGCTTAGAATGTTTACATATGATTTTCCTGCAATGAGATGTGCAATCTGTTCATTCAGATAGAAATATAGAAAAAATGGTGTTTTTATTGAGGGGAAATATTGTTTGCATCTAAACCGTTTTGTGATTCACAAATCATGAAAATTCACGACGATGAAAAGTTTGATGAGCTCCATTTTGTATTTTTCATTTGAATGATTGGCTTTAAATTTTTAAGAAAAATACACTCCATTCTCTCAATAATGGTGCCAAATGCCTTCTTACAATTTGGGGAAGTTTTATATTAATTAAAAATAATATTGCACGATGTTATTCAATGGTTGATAGGTATAAATAGGTGTAATTTAAGAGTAAAAATATTTTGTATGTTTTATTTTATTTTATTATTTTTATTTATATGATCTATGCTTTAGATATTGTATAAGAAAGATTTGACCAATTTATTCAAAAGTCAAATACCAAGGTCAAACCATAGAGAATCATATCAATTCCATATACACAATTTTTTCTTCATTATAAATATATTCATTTCAATTTCATATATCTAATTTGAATGATTAGCTTTAAATTTTAAGAAAAAATCATTTAATTTTCTCTTTTAATTTGTACATTAATAGTTCCAAATTCACTCTTACAACTTAGAGAAGATTTATTCTAATTATAAATAAAATTTAAAGATGTTATTGAATAAATTTTTATTAAATAAGTGCTTTTGATTAAAACCATGAATAAGAAGAGGGTTTTGAAAGGGTCTCAAAATCTTGTATAACAAGAACAAGTAACAACCACATGAAATAGAAACATAGAGACAAGAACTTACAACAAAAAGAGACAAGAGACAACAAATAAATAGCTTAAGAACCAGAGGGGTCCCTTGAAAACAATAAAGCCTTAGAAAAATAACAACCTTGACATGGTCATGGAGGTTTGAAGTCAAACATTGCCAAACAATTTTAAAGAGGAGTCAAAGCTTGGTCCTTAGGGGGCCAACTTGTCCTTTTTTGACGAGGAGCCAAGTTCAACCAATTGACGCTTAGTCACAATTTTAGGATTTCTCTTGTCCTTAAGGATGAATACCCTTGCTTCCCCCACAAGATCTATCATTGAAGCATATTAAACCTTTCATTTATTCCATATATTAGGTTTCTCTTTAAAAAAACTCTGACACTCTTTCCCAAACATGGGAGGAATTGTATTGCCTTTTTCTAGAATATGGTGATCCTCTTTGAAACCTTGGTAGGAATGGGAGAAGTTTCCAACTAAATATGGTAATGCATGCAAATCTATGAAGAGAACTTGTAGTGGATGTTTTTCTCCCAAACACCACACTAGGAAAAAAATTATTACATTTGGTAGCTCCATATTCATATCAACAAATACACAAAATCTAGCAATGATCAAACATTTCAGAGATTTTGTGACATTGTCAATATATTATAACTGACCAAAAGAACTGGAAATGGCATGACTGATTTGTTCATTCTCATACTTTAAAGGGGGTCATAGGAGTTTAACCCAAATAAAGACCAAGACAAGGTTTTCCTTGGTAACATCAAAACGAGTAGACCATTTTTTTAAGAAAATGAAAGACTTACGAAGGAACTTGTTGAGAAAATGTGTCTCAACCTTGCAATAACATAAGTTACTGTTGATACACAAAGTACTATTCATCGACTGTTAAAATCTATAAATTTTTGCATTATTATCCTCTCAAGATTAGTGTAGGAAGTTGTTCCACTACCTTAGTTACCTTACAAGTGTTAAGCCTAATCTCCTTGGTTTTAGTTGTGGTTGTTGGATTTTTTGAAATAATCAAATTTGAGTGGGAGCTTGTGCAAAACACTTTAAGATCATGTAGCATTTTTCAAATGGCAAGTTCATCAGGGGAGAATAGAGGTGGATAAATTTTTTGGAAATAATTTTGAAATGTGGAAGCTAAAGATGGATGATCTATTGATAGGTCGAGATCTATGGGATGTTGTTGATGAGAATGTTTCAAGCCTACAAATCCTACTCAAGCTACTCAATATGATGTTATGGACCATAAATCCAAGGGTCTAATCAATTGTGCTTGGAAGACTTTATTTTAATCAATGTCTATGAAGAGACCTTTGCATAGAAACTATGGAAGAAGCTTGGTGAGATGTATCAAGCCAAATATTTAGTGAACAATATTTTCTTGAGAAAAGAAATTATATTCCTTGAGAATGGAAGAGATTGAGAGAATTACATACCACTTGGAAGCATTCAATATGCTAGTGGCTCAGTTGGCATTAGTTGGTGTCAAAATGGATGAGGAAGAGAAATGTCAAATCTTGCTTTGTTCTTTGCCTGATTCATGGGATTCTCTTATTATGGCTATTGGGATTACTTTTGTTATATTGAAGACTGAAGATGTGGTGGGTTATTTTCTTTTTGAAGATATGAGGAGGAAGGTTGATGTCAAATAGGGAGGTATTCAACTAAATATCACAATTCAAGGCCTTTAAAAGATCTTTGCAACTCTCAAGACTTGATTCCAACCATTCTTCAACATTTCACCTAGTTTCCCTTGTAGGTGTGTAGACTCGGTATTTATGACTTTTCTCTCAATAGAATTTTTTCTCTCACAAACTATTCACCCTTCTAGACAACATTTAAGACAACATATAACATATCTCAGAAGTAGTATAGGTCACTTTGGACCAACATACTCAAAACTTGGCTTACCCATTGTCCTTCAAGGCCAAATAGGCTAGTTTTACAAAGGAGCTCCACTTTAAAATTTCTCTTTCACACAAAAATTAATCCCAATGCTCTAGGAAGGGTTCAAAATGATTGAATCCACCACTTTTAGCAATTGGAAAGGAATACAAACCCCCTAACTCACTAACCCTCATTCAATGTTTGTAAGGGGATGGCTTATTGAAAATGTTTTTCCCAAACTTCTCCAAACTCTGCCAATGACTCAAACACCTTTTAAAATTCTTGCACAAACTTAATAAATCACCAGAAATTGCTGCCTCCTAGTTTTACATCATTAACCTCACTCAAACCTCCCATTTACACTCAAAATCCACCATTTGCCAACTATGGTAACACAAGAAACCCATTAAAAGATCTCCCTCACCTTTGAAACCTCTTGGACACTTAAAACACACCAAAAGAGGCCATCCCACTGAGCTACAAAATTTTACAGTGGGTGGAATGACTTAATTCATTATTTCACACTATCAAACCCTTGTTTTTGGGGTTTCTCAGGCAGATACAAAAAATTGAATCAAACTCCCTCTAAATTATGTATTAGACTCTCAAACCAAATGAAAAAGGAAATTAACTCACACCTTTAAACATTTCAAGTCACTTTGAATCCAAATTTTGTAGTATGGGTCCGTACAAACCTGAAAATGACAAGAATACACAAAAATTTAATGAAAAATAGGGGAATTTCTTATTGTTTTTTCCTTCACAATCCTTCAACAACCATTTACATCGATGGATTTCACATATTTAAAAATTTTCCACCAAGAACAACCTCACAAACTAACTCAACAACCCTCAACTAACTTTTAAACTCCCCTTGACCATTGGAATTCAAAAATTGCACTTTTTTGAATTTTTATTAACAACATTTTGCACTTTTTGCAATATTTTGCAAATTGAACCTTCTAACCACCTAATGGACTCAAATGACCAAAAAATACCAATAATGGCCTTGACATGGCCTTATTACATCACAAAGACTGAAACTTTTAGAAATCCAAACTAAGACCCCCTAAAATTTCATGTCTTGAACTTGGTGCATCTGCACCATACAACTAGCCTAAAAGAAAACCTCATGTCCCATGAGGACTATACTACCTTAAATCTAGCTCTTTCACAACATCTCTTTGTCCTACAAATGCTCCTTGGCCTAGAAATCTCCTCCATGGGACCAAATACCTAGTTCTTGCTTCATATCTTGCATTGTTGAGATTGTGTCCACCTTGCCATTACCTCACCTCTACAAACAAACTTGCCTCATGCCTTCCACCATTACTCTCAACTAAAATTGATGTCATTCCTGCAAACAAAAATTTACCTCTTGTTTCTTGAACTCTATCCTTCACCATCCTTACATGCTTGAACTCATTCATATGCTTTGGCCAATCACCCTTTTTCACTTCACTCTTTGTCTTTATATCTCTTCTCAGGTTCTCTGACCCAAATACTTCTGTTGTATTAGAGTTACTAACCTCTGTACTGGCAGAATGCAACTTCCCACCAACCTTTCTCCAACAAGTGGATAAAGCATTGTCCCAACCACTATATCATCACACTTCTCCAAATTGTTTGGAGTCCACAAACAAACCATCTCTGGCCTTCTCTTGGCCTTCCTTTTCCATCATCACATCATTTTCCTTTTCCAATTTTGAGACACCTTTCAAACTCACTATTTTGACATCTTCACTTTGTGGGGTGACTGCATACTCTTCATGTTTTCCATCCCCAACCTTCACAAACTTTTTCTTGCCCATGACTATGACCTTAGCTGTGTCGGTTTGCTCTTTCACTTCCCCTTTCAATGGAATCAAGGTAAATCTATTCCCATCATGTTCAATCTGATATGTATCAGCCCTTCCATCATACATGGCATGTTTATCAAATTGCCATGGTCTTCCAAGCAACAAATGGCAACACTCCATTGGTAGAACATCACAAAGTACCCTATATATGTACCCTCCAA
>VDFB02226278.1:0-14512 GCA_007258455.2 Sequoia sempervirens | reverse complement strand
CATATGTATTTGATTTGTCCATTATGCTTCTCAGCTTTTCTTGATTTGATAACATTCTTTGTGCTTTGATTCAGATCTTTCTTTTGACGTTGGTCCCAATTCATGGATGGGGTGATGGGTGGATGACGATTCATGACGTGACTGGTTGTAGTATTGGCAATGGTTTCATCATAAGAACTCTTCGTGCTCCCTATGTTGACATTTGCACAAGATGAAGTTGCCCCCAGTATGGTGGTAGTAGCACCTTTGTTCCTTGATTTTGCTTGCTTCGAGGTGTTTTGTTCAGTAAATGTGCTCTGACAAATGACCACCGTAGGTGACATTATTTCAATTGGATGCTCTGCTGACTCTGGATGTTCTATTTGACTTGTTTCCTTAAACGGATAATGATGGATATCTTTATTCATGATGTCCTCAATCTGATTTTGGGACATATTTGATCCTGATGTTGACAACTCTGTTTGATTGTAGGAGTTAAGAATCTGCTCTTTTTGTGTAACAAAATCTTGTTCTAGATGAAGATCATCTATGTGCCCATCTGTAGAAAGCATCTCATGGGTAGATGGAGGAGTATGTGCTATGTGGATGTGATCATCTTGTGTGGATAGGAGAATATCCATTAGATCATTGTAGTATCTTGGAGATACAAATTTTTGATCTTGATTTATTTTGGGATTGCTTTCGATATGCTTTGGATTAAGTTCTTGAAATGGGCAGCTTCAAAGGATGAATTGCTTATAAATGGTTCTTGGATGTCGACATTAGGCATGGTCAAGTTCAAGGTTCCTTCAACATCTGTAACTATGAGGTCAAAGGGGATCAACATGTTTTGAAAATGACCATTGCTAGACCTTAGTGAAAGATTTTGATCTTGCTTTGGAATAACTTCTTGAGATATGTCCTCTAACTCATAAGGCAATATAGAGACATTTTCAATATGATCATTGGTCAATGGATCGTACATTATGTCAATTGGATCAAATAGTCCTAACACTCCTTGAAATAGATCACTAAAGAGTGGCTCTTGATGTATTGTGAGTTGATCATTGGATTGTGTACATACATCGTCAATGTGCTCCTCGATGGAGAGGTTTTGATCATTGTTTTCGACAATTACGGTGGAGAGATTGTGAATGTCTTCGACCATAGAGTCAAGTGATGTTGATATTTCTTGAATTGGCTCATTGTCGAGTTTTGTTTGTGGATTTTGATCATGATTCAAAAGTGACTCTTGACATATGTCGATTTGATCATTGGATGAAGTAAATGTGTGCTCAGTGATAGATTGATCTTGATCCTTGTTTTCAATAGTTGTCATCTTTTGTGTTTGTGCTCATGTTGGTTGGGTAGCTTGAGAGGCTTGGGAAACTTGAAAGGATTGTTGCACTTGTTGAGCTTGTGTTGCTTGTTGTTGTTGCAGTGATGTTTGAGCTTGATTTTGCTGTGAAGCTTGAGAAGCGTGCATCTGAAAAATCATGAATTTTTTTCTAAAACGGCCCTCCTTCTAGCGCCATTTTGTGGACATCAAAATCTGCATTTGGTTAGTTTAAAATACAGCAACATTTCAACATCCATATGGAATAATAAGTCATGTTAATCATGCTATAAATAAAACAAGGGAAGCCAAATAAAAGCATACAAAAACATGACATTAAACCTATCCCATATTGGATTGGTGTCACATGTGCTAGTGACCCTTTCCCAATCCTTGATCAAAAGCTCAAGATGATGAATTGAAAATGGAGATGATGGATTGAAATGAACAAGATCAAATCTCAAATGAAGAGAGTGACCTTGCAAGAGATTGTGGAGATTGTGAAGATTGTGAAGGATTTGCTTGAGGATGATGCTTGTATTTAAAGATTTTCAAATGCTGAATGTTGAAGAGGGACCAATGTGGGATCAAAAATAAGCCAATGAGTTGAGGACACTTGTCATCATGTGATTAGTTGATGTGTGTGCAAGATTTGGGAAGAGTGCCCAAGAGGGGGAAATTTTGAATTCAAATTTGCAATAAATTTTGAGAGGGGGACAAGAAAGAAGAGCAATAAATGCCCTGTTTGACTTGTCATGTTGAAAGAAAATGAGATTTTAATAAATCAATAAAATTGATTTATTGTGTAAGTGGATAGATCTAGATAATGCAAGTGGGATGTGATTAGCATTAGATTAGGATTAGATGATGATTATGCTGATTTAATGCTGATTAGATGATTTGACTTTCAAGACTTAAATTACTTGATTTATTTAAATCAGAAAATGATGGAATATGTATGACTGACTGATTTAAATAAAGTCCCCATTTATTGGATGAAATGGAATATGATTATGCATGATAAATTTGACATGTCTACAAGTTTATATATTGTACTCTTCTATACATGATTTTAGTAAGATTAGACACTAATAAACCTCCTCTCTATCTAGTTTTTTTAAAAAAAAAGACTAAGAAATGTATGAAAATTTGACAACATGTCCATGAAAATAAAAGTGAAAATAAAATTTAACATAATAAAATGGCTAATCATGTCAAAAATGAAAAGAACCATTTGTTGTTACTCTAATATTTCAACCACATACTAAATTACCAAGTGCATTTTATAAATGTATCATGCAAGGAGTTAATAAATATTGGGAATCACGTGAATGATTCTCATCAAGAAATTAGACAAGCTTTGAGATTGACAAACCCAAGCTCTTTTGTAGGTTTTCAATGGAAGATTTAATTAGCCACTAATAGGAACAATAAGAAAATAGATAAATGTGAAAATAAATCCTAATCTCTAAGAGTGTTGTGCTAAGAATTACATACACATCTCATAAATTTCAATAGAGACATGAGACACATTTATAGAAATAAAGGAAAGAAATAGCTATTTTGATAGTTATTAATCTACAAAAGATTAGGACCTACATACTTCAAGAGATTAATAAAAATAAGTTTTTATTTATAATTTTTAAATTATCATAGATGTAAAGTAAAGATAAAATATTTTTCAACAAAATAAATAAAAATGACAAACAAATAATGTGATTAATCAAGAATAAGATGACATTGCAAAAAATATAATAAATAAAAGAATATGCATAATTGTACATAAGCCATCAAAAGTCTAAATATACCTATCTTTATAAAAAAATAAAAATCTTTAAAATGACAAAATTATTAAAACTTATTAAGCTCCATGAAAAAACACTTACATATAAAGAGTATACAACATGATACTTATAGAAAACAAATTATGTAGGATACCAAAAAATTGTTAAAAAGATAAGATAAGATAAAATTATAAATGAACTTAATCATATTAATTTCATAGTTAAAAAGATAATTCTATGGATCTTTAAATATACATATATAATAATCTTTAAATCTTTATTTAAAAATATATATATTATATTTTATAAACTTATACATTAAATTTTTTAATATTTAAGTTATACTAAAATCTAAGATTGATTATTATTTTTAAATTATAATATTGATTAAATATATATAATTATATTTATAATATTTAAATTCAATAATAAACTTATAAAATATTAAATCAATCAAAATTGTTTCAATTATCCAAAATACTATATAAGTAAATTATAAACTATTATAATATAATATTTAAATTTTCTATTTCAAATGTTAAATCATTCTAATGTTAAATTTTTATAATTATAAACTTACCTTCTAATGATGATAGTAATTTTTTTAATTAAAATTAGTTTTTCAAGCATATATTAACATACCTAGATATATTCACCAAAATCTATTATCTATTATTGATTATGTAATTTTGTATGTATAATATATTTTAAAAAAAATAAAAATATATTTAAAAAATTAAATAATATATTTTTTAAATTGGAAATATATTAGAAATATTTTGAATGTATTCAACTATCAAATTATGATTTTTTTTTAATATACCATTAAAATCGCTAGTTGCCCTAATTTCTCCTCTTTTGCACATTTTTAATGAATTTCCCCCTGGCCTTGTCAAATATTTCATTTTAAATGTTTTGCTTTGGAAGCAATGAAACATTTAAAATATATCGCACAAAAAATTCCTCGGGCCCCACCTTGTATAGTCCACATGGCAGACACCCGTGATTTTGCAATCAACCAAAGCACCATTGCAGGATGGCGGGGAACGGCTCAGATCAAAGGACAGTTGATGAACAGTCGCACAAATTTGATCCCCAGATGGGACACGTGTTGCCCACCTACGATATCGCCATCCTACAATTCCCAATCACGGGATGGCAGGCAACCGTTGATCTTGAAGGCATTTTGATCGATGGAAGCGCGAATTTCATCTTTCTGAAAAATAAAACATTCATTAAAGGGTAAGGGTACATTACTAGGTGGATGGAAAACAACGGCATAAGTTTTTGTAAAACCATTCAGCACAGGGCCAACCAGGACTTAGGAAAATAAAACCCTGTGGAGGAAATAAAATATTAAGACCAAAAGGACCAGGCCTAGACAAAATGATGAGGCATAAGATGTTTTTAAAACCCTTGAAAAAAGGTAACGGCGAAATAGATCTAGACCAAGGCATTAGGTAAACACAAGGGTTTAAGATGAAGACAAACCTAAAACCCTATCCCTAAGAAATTTTCCAACACCATGAAAGACCAGTGACATAAGGCAAGTCATGAGTGAAACATTAGGAACAAAATTTGAAGTTCCATCAATACAAGCATTGGATAATTCTATATTAATAGTTTGTCTTATCACAAATATAAAAGGTGAGCACAATAAATAACATGTATTTTCCCATTAAATGTGAAGGATTTTCAAAAAGTTTTAGTGTTCAACTATTGGTCCATTTTTTTTTAATATAAGTTGTATTTTAAATCATTATGTGTTGTTTTTATAACAAATAGATTTTTTGTGTTCAACTATTAGTCCATATGTGTTGTTTTTATAAAATAGAACACAGAGAACAAAACTTTGAAGTTCTATCACTACCCATAACCCTAAACCCTAAACCATTAACCCTTAACCCTTAAACCCTCTACCCTCTCTCTCTCTCAAGTCTCTCCCTCCTACCCCCTCTCCCTCTCTCAGGTCTCTCTCTCAAGCTCCTCCTCCTACCCCCTTCTCCTCTCTTAGGTATTTCTCTCACTCAATCCCTCTATCTCTATCCCTCCACCCTTTAACCTTAAACCCTTAAACCCTCTGGCAATTCTTAACCTCCCTTCTTCCCCATCTCTCTCTCTCAAGTCTCTCCCTCCTAGAACCACTCCCTCTCTGAGGTATTTCACTCCATTCACTTATCTCAAGCCCCTCATCTCTTACCCCTTCTCCTCCCTCTCTTTAGGTCTTTCTCACTCACCACTCCCCTCTATCTCTCCTCCTCCATACCCTTTTTTAAAATCTAAACCTTAAACCCTCTACCCCATATCATCTCTCTCCCACTCCCTCCTTTTTCCCTCTTTCCATCTTAAATCTCTCATATTATGTTTATTTGCCTTCTAATTTTGTGAGACATTTTAAATGAAAAAAAAATCCTGTTTTACACCTTATTTAAGTCATTTAATCCTTGATTTTTGTCTCCAATAGATTTATTTAAAACTATAGACACCATCCAATTGAATTCATGAGATTCCTCTCTTCTTCTATTAGGATGTAAGAAAAATCATTTGAGAGATCTTTTTGGATCTTAGCCATTCTACTTTCAAGGAGATCCTTTCTTTGAAAAGGTTTCTAAAGACTTGGATATTCCACTCTTTTAGTCTGATTTTTATGAATTTTAACTTTCGATTGAATATGTACATCTTAGTGCAATGATCAACTATTTGGGTGAGCCAAGAGTCAGTGACAACCATTCCTCTCTCTCTCCCCTTCCCCTCTCTCATAACTCATAAACAAGTGACATATTTCATGAAGAAGTGAAATAAGTATTTTTTTTGTTTCAAATAAAATATCACAACTCTCCACTATAATTATATCATTTAAAAAATAAAATGCTCATTTAATAAAATAAGACACTCATTGAAACAAGTGTTGTTATCATAGTCAAAAAATATTGTTCTTATTTGTACAACAATTGGGGTTGCAATGTACAAGCATTGGATAATTTTATATTAATAGTTTGTTCTATCACAAATATAAAAGGTGAGCACAAAAAATAACATGTATTTTCCCATTAAATGTGAAAGATTTTCAAAAAAAATTAGTGTTCAACTATTGGTCCATTTTTGTTCAGTATAAGTTGTATTTTAAATCATTATGTGTTGTTTTTATAACAACAAATAAATTTTTTGTGTTCAACTATTAGTCCATATGTGTTGAATAAATATGTGCTGTAGAGATATCATGATTTTATGCTGGACAATAAGTATTTGGTCTCTCTCTCACTCACCTAATTTCTATCTCTCTTCCTCTACCCTAAACCCTAAACCTTAAACCCTCTAAGTAATTCTCTACCTCTAACCCTCCTCTTTACTTTATTCCTCTCCTACTCCCTCCTCTCTCTCTTTCAAGTCTCTCCCTTCTACCTCCCTCAACCATAAAACCCTTAAACCTTCTATCCTCTACCCTCAACACTCTTCCCTCCCTTCCTCCTCCTATTTCTCTCTCTCTCTCTCTTCCTCTCCCCTTCTTCCCCTCTTCCCCTCTCCTTTCCCCCTCCTAATTCTCTCTCTCCCTCTCTCTCTCTCTCTCTTGCCCACCCTCCACCTCCTAATTACTCTAGGGTATATAGACAGGAGTAAGAGGAAGATAAAAAGAGAATTAGAGATAGAGATATAGAGTAGGAGAGATGGATGGAGATATGGAGTGAATGAGAGAGAAAGGCGGGAGAGGGAGAGATAGCTCAATAGATAGAGGGGGGAAGAGGTGGGAGTGACATAGATAGTGGGAGATATAGAGAGTGACAAGGAGAGATATATCAATCACCCTCCCTATATCTCTATCTATTCACCCTTATCTCTTTATCTCTCTACCCCTCTCTATCTCTTTGTCTCCCTTTCTATTTTTATGTTTGTCATTATCTCCCTCTCTCTCTATATTTTCTTCCCTATATTTATCTTTGTCTCCTTAAGTGTGCAATGAGTACATTGAAGAGGTCTTAAAGGAGAAATATCATATCTTTAATCAAATGGCATGCTACCTTGAGCATAACTCCCCAACGACACATGCCATCCTTGGATTGTTAACATGAAACAACCAATCAAAATTTAGTTTCTCTCTCTCATATTAATATATATTACTATTATATTAAATATATATTATATTAATTATACTTTGTATTATATAAAAATATACTTATTATTAATTATTAATTATAATAATTTTATACATATTTAATAATTTTGTTAAAGAATATAATATCTAATTATGATAAGTTGAATAATTATATTATTTATTATGTAAAAATATAGCTAATATATACTTAACTATATTGTAGAATATTAAAACCTAGCTAAAATGGTGCCAAAATTTTGAACTTAATTAACATACTATAAAGCTAATGAAACCAAAGTTGTAGCTCACAAATTGAGAAGTGAAAGGTCAATGCCAGCAATGGTGAAGAGTTTGGAGTAGTGAAAACAAGGTCAATGCTAACGCCGAGGAAGAGTTTGGAGGAGGGAACAAGGTCAATACCAAAGGTTTGTGAAGAGTTTGAGCAAAAATACACACACTCTCAAAGGTCAAGGAAGATTTTATGGTGAGTGAAAACAAGGTCAATATCAGCATCAGGAAGATTTTGGAGGAGTGAAAACAAGGTCAATACCAGTGCCAAGGACGAGGTTGAGGGCACTCACAAAAAATTGACAACCAAGGGGCAATGAGTAATGTAAGTTTGGCACCCCCATTCTCTTTAACCTTCAATTTTCATGCCTAGTTTCCAAAGATCTTCTCATACATTAGCACCCCCATTCTCATAAAATGGTATAAGATAAGATAGAAAAAATAAAATAGCTTATACAGAACATATCCACCTACAATCCCATTCAAGATTTTTAATTAATTCCTTAAATTAAACATAAAACAAGAATCATACACACCACAATAGTGAGATGAACGAAACAACCCTTGATCATTTTATTCAAAATTCAGATATGCCTGTACAATGGAGAGACATGAGTTTGAATTAATCATATCAATTCAAATGCTAGTACTGTCATAAAACATCAAATCCCCATAAATTCAAAACCTACTATAGAATGACTCAAAACCTAAATTGCATTTTCCCTAAAACCATCAGACTTTACAATTTGCTCTGCAACTTCATCTAGACTCGACCAAGAATATCTAACTTGCTAACCCGTACTTCTGGCCTTGAAATCCTTCTTATAGAAAAAGGAGGAGCAAACAAGCATTGGGCCAGAAAGAAAATGTGTCACCAACCAATTGGACCGCCTTGTACTCTTCATCAGTTGGCCAATCAATATTGATCACTTCATTCACCTTGACACTATAAGGTTTTTACTTAACTGCCACCTGATTCACTTCTCTTTCAAAAGACTCCAAGAATGAGTTGGTGCTAATGATTTTTTCTATATAGCTCACCAACAAATCATAATTTGAGTTACCCTATTTTTCAGGGTTTTGTAGTCCAAACATGATATAAAGTGGCTCTTACACTCTTTGTGATTACTGTAGCTTGTGTAAGAGGCCCCATGGATACTGTTGTAATTGTAGGATGCATGAATAGGGAATAGGATGAGAAATAAAGAAGGTATAGTTGTTGTCCTCAATAGTTTTGTGAAGAAAATCATGTGAAATGAGAGGTTCAAGCCTAGGTTTTAGCAAAACATCTATGGGAGATCTGATTTTATGAATTTTATCCATGTGCATCTAATGGGTTGTTTCTAAACACCTAATATAAAATGACGATATACATACACACACACAAACACACACACACACACACACAAACACACATATATGCATTTATATGTATTTAAATGTAAATGTAAATGAAATTGATGCTCTCCTAGAACAATAAATGCAACATATCATAAAGAAATCTATATCTATGTATATAAATGTGTATTTCTAAATGCAAGTGTAAATGCAAAGAGCATATGGTTTTGTAGTGTTATATATACAACATATCCATAAATTAATGTAATTGAAATTCTAAAAGTCTTCTCAACACATATAATATGAAATCGACCAACAAACTATTAAACTACATGAGAAATAAAATGAAAACGAAATGCATATGTATGTGTATTTGTAAATGTAGGTGTAAAATAAAATAAGAATAATGAAAACTATAAAGAATACAAATGAAAGGTCTCCCTCCCTTCTGGTAGTGATAACCTCCTCCACACACAACCCTTAAAAATTATGAAGGAGTGTATAATCTTTGAAGAACCAAATTTGATTCTCCTAATTGGATGCAATTAGTCATTTTATCCTTACAAACATTTATAGTGATTACTAGAGGCACACTGACCAATTCTTCATAATAGAAGAATTTGATCATACTTTTCCAATGATGGCATTATGAGAAAACCTTAGGTTAAATGAATAATTCCTAGCTAAGTTATTTAAATCATGTCCAACCGTATAAGAGAAGACCGTTGCACCCTAAACCTAGATACCATGGAGAAAGGCTAGTCTTTGGCCTCTTTCATCAATCATCTTACCTTAAAACATACCAAAAATCTCCTTGCAATTAGACATAGGAACATTTAATATGACTTAAAAAAAAATTATTGCAAAAGCATAAACTTATTATGACTTAACCATGCCTACTACACACTCCCTCCCCGTTAACCACTTAGACATATGGAAATTAAATGTAAAATTGCTGCTATTTTTAGTCATGTAGGTGTCCAATAAACCACTTGGTGGTGTTTCCCTTCAAGTTTATTTACTTGAATGAAGAGCAAAAGTTCTTTGATTACAATTAGAGAATACATTTGAGGCCTTGGTTGTGTAACTGGTGGACCATAGTCACATTTAACACTTGTTACAAAGTTTGAGAGTTAAAACGTTAAGTAGATTTGATTTTTGATCGACACATTTGGAAGGTAGTAACAATAACTTGCAATCTATCAAGACTTGATTACCTTATAACCTGTGAAATTCTAGCGATGAAATGATAGATTAATCATAATGTCACCTTGGGATCACATCACCATGAAAGAACTTCATCCAACATCCTTATGAGTGCAGTGTACCACCAAATAGGTATTTTTCAGATCCGGCCTTCCCTTGGAGCGAGGGAGACTGTGAAGAGAAGAGGAAAGTGAGACATGTAGCATGTCTAAAAAGAGGGAAATAAACTATAACAAAAGATTAGAAGAAATTTTCATAAATGCATGGAATTTTTCTTGGTCAAGGCCCTATGATGATGAGAGACAAAAGATCGTTTAGAGGTCTCGAGGTACAAACATCTACGTAAAAACAATGGGTACCCAAGGAACTTCCCTCCAATAAACACTAATTTTGTGTGAACGGTGAGGATATATCGTGACAGCACCATCGCTATTATTAGACATGGTTTGGGCCCATTTTGCATGGATGGAATAAAGGTTTGTTATGACAAAGTTACTGAATTGAAGAAGTATGTTGGACCCTTTTACAGTTACAAACATTGGATGCAACTAGTTCGATATACACGAAGTATGCGTAGGTATGCACTGTCAGCAAATTATATACAACTAAAAGATAAGGATCAAAATAAAGGAGTGGCTATGTACATTGACGGAAGGCCAAAAGAATCAAGGAATATTGTAAGGTTTATAAACAATACATGACCTAGGTCAACAAATAAGCAATCCAATTGCATATTGGAGGTGCCAGGGAAACCGTAGTATTCAGATGTGCAATAAAATCAATAACTCCAGGGGAAGAGCTACTAATCGACATAATTGAATCGCTATTACAAACACAAGCATTATAGGTGTACATACTATGTACCATTTTACCCAACTCTCCACTAATGACTCCAATATACCATTTTATTCTGGCGTTTTTTTCATAAGTCTATTGGTTTCCATTTCGTAATATTTTTATATTTAATTTTGGTCACGTGGGGACATTGATCATATAGAGAAGGCTCTGGCCCAAAGCACAGATCGTGATGTATCTTTAGGCACTTCTATCTGACAGGTTTACCTCATTGTAATTGTACAAATTAGATATGAGCAAAATGTTTTATTATTCTATTTTTTTCATAAGTTTTTGGGGTTAATTTTGATAATATTTTTAATATTCTTGTTGCAGTCGACTGATTGGGGAAAGGCAATTCAGCAAGAGAGGAGCATCCATAGTGAGGTGTGAAGTCAATATTTTGTGATGATGACATCGCTTATTTAGCAAACCTTTCATATGATAAAAGAAGCTCCAAAAAAAATGCAATGAAGAAATGACTGGTTGATGTTCATAGTATTCTCAAATAGATGAGATAAGAGAGAGAGGGTTAAAATATTGATCGAGATTACAAAACTTGCAAGTAAGTTGTCAAGTGAAGTCTCTTTAATTATAACAACATAAGTTCATTCATGTTTTATATTTTGTACTCTTTTATGTCATGAACTAAAATATGTGTTATTTTTACAGGGTTATTTGCCTCGTCATGATGCTCCTGGTCATGATCAGGGTACTGCAAGTGCTTCCCAAGGAGTAAAGGTTGGTACAAGTGTCCATCCTGATCTTCCTACGCATACATCATCTGACCCCATCATCTGTGCCTATATTGTCATTTGAAATGTCGCCAACACATACCATGCAGGCATCCGTTAATGCACCCTCTGGCAGCGAAACACATACCAAAACATGTGTCAGGACATGTACCTAGGGATGTAGAGGCCACTAGTACTGGTGATGTTTTAGCAGCATTTCCTGGATCTTCCCGTATTACTAGTACGGGAACATTGCTGGTCACACTTGTGGTGACCGAGGATTTTATTCCCATAAAGATAGAGAAGGTCCTAGGTACTTTAAATTTTTTTAATTATTATTCTATATAATCCAATTGAAATTTACTTATTGATCACTCTTTTTAGACTATTGATCTCATGATCATTTTGTACGAAATGATATTTTTTATAAACATCTAAGTGATATTACATTGGAGCTCTTTGGGCCCACCATACATACACAGCGGAATGCCCAAAATGAAGATTTAAAAGATGAGCTCATTAACCGTTTAGTTATGTTGTTTGGTGATAAAACATTCAACCGAACCAAGGTCCTTAAGAAAGCTAGTAGCTATCTAAAGTATGTGAGGGACCAATATAGGTCACATTTAGAGAAGAAAAAAAAGTACGAGCATCCCCCCATGATTTTAGAGAGGGAGTGGAAGGACCTGGTGTCCAATGGAAAGGAGAAGGCTGAAAAGTGAAAAGGAAAGACACCACTGGGCCAAGGAAGGTATGTGATATAGAAGCATAAATTTGCAAAAAATCTTGATTAATCATGATTTTTAAAAAATCTGCAGGCTAGACGATTTTTTCCCTAATTTTTTAAAAAAGTATTTGACTTTTTGGTCAATGATTTTTTTCCATTTCAAACTACAAAATCGCCAAAAAATGTGTTTAAAATCATAAAAAAAATGTGAATAAAATTGAGCTGATTTTCAAGTAAGAAAACCACATATATACATGAGACCATGGCTTGTTGCTTACTATTATGCTTTGATATATTTTTTCCAAGTATCCATATAGCTTGTTTAAAGCACCTATTTTAGGCTTTTAGCCATAGCAGCAAGGCAAATGAACCTGCTTGGATAAAATGCTTGGGTAGGACATGTATAAAAATGCAAGTGAGCATAGACAAGGCGTTGAACTACTTGAAAAAATGTCTTCAAGGAATGTAGTCTCATGGTGATGGAATGCCATGAAAAAATGCCATGACAAGCAAATTACATGGATTGTCATGGCATTCCATCACCATGAGACTGCATTTCTTTTAGGCATTTTTCAAACAATTCACTGCCTTGTCTATGTTATTGCTTACTATTATGCTTTGGTAGATTTTTTCCAAGCATCCATAGCTTGTTCGAAAGCACCTGTTTTAGGTTTTTACTTTTAGCCATAAAGTGATGAGCTGGGCATTGAACTCAATCGATAAAATGCTTGGTAGACATGTATGAAAAATGTGGTAGCATAGAAAAGGTAGTGAACTATTTGAAAAAATGCTTCAAAAAAATGTGGTCTCATGGTGATGGAATGCCACAATGAATGCCATGACAAGAAAATTGCTATGGATTGTAATGGAATTTCATCACCATGAGACCACATTTATTTGGAGCATTTTTGGAAACAATTCACTGCCTTTGTCTATGCTATTGCTTACTATGATGCTTTGATATATTTTTTCCAAGCATCCATAGCTTGTTTGAAAGCACCTATTTTAGGCTTTTAGCCATAGCAGCAAGGTAGTGAACTGTTTGATAAAATGCTTTGGTAGAAATGTATAAAAAATGTGGTAGCATAGACAACTGTCACCATCTAATATTTATGCAATTGTAGTATGTTTTGTGCAATGTAATCAGCGATATGAATATAACCAACAAAAATCTATTTTCTATAATTCATGGATTGAACTCTATATTTTATTTTCTCTCAATGTCTGTATGCTATGGAAATGCCATTGAATTTTTTTAAAAATTAGTATGCTATGTGTGATACTATCAACAATGTAATTACATACTGATTACTCTTTGTTTTTACATAATCTAATGTATTTCAAACTTTTCATAGGATGCCCGACACATCGAAGGAAACAAAGGAAAGACTAGGAAAGCACAAGCAACACAAACTTGGCTCTGGTGGTTATATGAAATTAGCCGCATGAATTGTAAGTATCAATAAATGAAATATTGCATCCAAATTATAATAAATTGAATTTTTTTTTCTTTTATCACACCATAGAAGCAAAATTCATGATCTTATGCAAAAATGTAGGGCTCTGAATTCAATAGATTTCCCACAGAAGAGGACCTGAAGATTGCCTTCCAGCAAGGCTATGGAGCCGTGGCTAAACGCCCAAGAGTCTTGACTGGGAAAACACAATCTTCCATTGCATCCAACACGTAGGTAAATAAACTCATTAAAGTTTATTTAAAATTGAATACTTATGCAATCTATTCAATATAAATTTCCACCATAAAGTAATTACATGTCTATTTGTTTTAAACATTCAAGCAATGATAATATTGCACATGACATTGGAATGTAGCCTAGTGAGGGTGGAGCACAACGTGCAAATGAAGGTCATGGTGTGCATCCCGATACTTTAGAGCATGTAGAGCATGATCAACATGTTGAGCATGATCAGGCTAGAGAAGATCAGGAATATGATGTGGCCCCATCAGGCAAAGAGGACCACTCTAAAGTTCTTTTAAACATATTTAATTGCAATTGGTGTATTAATTAATGTAACCTTTCGTGTTTCAACTTTAGAGCATGTAGAGCATGATCAATGTGTTGAGCATGATCAGGCTAGAGAAGATCAGGAACATGATGTGGCCCCATCAGGTAAACAAGACCACCCTCATGTTCTCTTAAACATATTTAATTTCAATTGGTGTATTAATTAATG
>VDFB02226277.1:0-12190 GCA_007258455.2 Sequoia sempervirens | reverse complement strand
ATTAGAGTTTATGGTAATTTTGTTGATTATATTATGCTATATGGTTTTCTAAACTTTATTCTTTCTTTTAGGATATATATATATATATATATATATATATATATATATATCTTTTTTCCATCCACACCTTTGACTTTACCTTTCAAAAATTTATGAAAATGATGTGTGCCATGAATTTCTGTGGTTTTGAAGGTCTTCATTTAAGCTCAGTGGCAGGGGCTCTACCCCTCGACCCCACCATTTATCACGATTGGAAATACATCAGGAGTACCACCCTGAACCCCATGAGTGGTTAGGGGATTATGCTTTTAATGACATTAGAGTTTATGGTAATTTTGTTGATTATGTTATGCTATATGGTATTCTAAACTTTATTCCTACTTTTAGGCTACAAATGTGTGTATATATATATAAAATATTTTTACATGTTTTTGTGTGAATGAATCCAACCAGAAAATGTTTGTTGGACCCACAATCCTGAACCAGTATCTGTACGAGAACCAGTAACTTAAAAAAATAAATAAGAGAGTTAAATATTCCACCAATCTCAAAAGATATATTTCACCTCTAAGCCTTCCAATAAACACATCAGACATCTTATGTTACAAGCTCTCTTGTTAACAAGGAAATTAACAAAAAAAATTAGAAGGACAAGCTAAATGATAACTTTCATTATCGGTTGCACACTTTTATATGTGAATACTGAATTATGAATAAACATGAAAGAGCCAAAAATGCAAATAAATATTAAGTTTTATGGTTGAATATAATGTTCAATTCCTCAACATTTACAAGGAAAATCACAAATTCTCAAAACCAAATAAAATTCAGATCCCACCAAACAAAACCAGCTAAAATTTAAAAACAAGTCCTCTAAAATTTAAAAATTAATTAGTTTTTTCTTCTAAAATTATATAAATTTTATTTATTTAATTATTTTCTACCTTTCCCTCTCGTATTCAATAATTATTTTAATTATTTAACATTTTATCCACTTTTAATTAAATCGTTATTTTAATTAAAATTCTAATATTTTCCCTTTCTTCTATAATTAAATAATTGTTGTAATTGTTTAATTATTCACTTTCCTTCCTAGATTAAATAATTCTCTTTTATAATTATTTAATTTACTCCACAACCTCTTTATATCATTCTTATGGGTTCTCTCTATCTGTGTCGTTCATATCCCTTCACCTCTCAATTAATGTCCACCCTTGATAAGGTTTTATTACTTTTTAATCTCCACCATCCATCCCTAACTAAACCCTATTTTTTCCCTAACCCTATTTCATTTCTTCTCAAACAATCTTATCCATTGATCTTCATCGTTTGATCTTGCCCCTTCATTTAGATTTGGTTTTCTATAAAATAGACCTATCGCTTTGATTTCAACCCTAGCTTGCTAGAGACAACCATAACTACTATCTTTGATATAAAATAAAATGGAAGAGAAATGACTTGGATTCAATCGTGGTATAGAGACTGTTGGTAATATTATTTTATCATTTTATGTTTCTATGTTCATTTTTGCTTCATTGTTGAGCTTTTTTTATAACAATTGTACTGTAAATTGGAATAGCTTATTAAATTCATAATACAAAACATAAATTACTCTTTTATTTTAGCTCAGAAAAATCTTTCAAATACTTATAACCCTATTCTATAGAGTGAAATCCTTGTTGAGATTTTGTGTCCTTACAACTGTACTATATATTGGAATAGCTTATGAGATTTGTAATGGAAAATAGAATAGTACTCTTTTATTTTAGCTCTATTTTAATCTTATCATTATCACCCTTAGCTAAATAAATAAAATATTTATTTAACTAAATCTTTATCATCTTTCATCTCCTTTTTTATTTAGTTTAATCTTTAAATCTAAAGTAAAAAGGTCAAATCATCTAATCCTCTTTTTAATTAACTAAATCAGGATTAAATCTAATCTAATGCTAATCCTAATCACTTGTATTCTCTAGTTTTTACCACTTGCACATATAAATCAATTTATTGATTTAGTAAATCAACATTTTCCATAAACCAGGCATCTTTGAGGAATATTGCATGAAGTTATAAAATGACGAAAAGTTGACTTGTCCCCTCCAACAAAGCAATTAATGTCTTTTACATGTCCCTTGCTTATTTTTGATCCCACGTAGATCCCACATGATGACAAGTGGCCTCTTTTCATTGGATTATTTTTTATCCCACATTGCTCTCTCATAAGCACTCTTAGCATTTGAGAATCTACAAATAGAGGCTTCATCCTTCAACAAATCCTCCACAATTTGATCCACAAATCTTTATGCAAAGTCATTCTCTTAAATTGAGAACTGATTTTTTCCACTCCATGTCTTAGCATTCTATATCATATTCAAATCATCTTCATCATGGAGCTTGAGCAAGGATTGGAAAAGGGCTTCTTTCCATAGAAGTGCCAATCCACTATAAGATGTTGGTTTGATTATTAGAATAATGTTTCTCCATGTTTGCTTGCTTCTTTAGCATTTTTCTTGTGATCAAATGAATCTTATAGGGAATCTTTTATTTTCTTTGGTTTACTAACAAATGTGAAGGGCTTTTGTTTTTGAGCTAATGTAGATTTGTGGTTCATCAAGGGGTGATCCCACAAAGCTGGTTTAAAACCCTTCCTATAACAGAGTCTCCTTTACACATATCAAAATGATGATAAAAACCACTTTTGAATCAAACATCATCCTTTTAATTAAATAAACAAAACTTTATTTAATGAAATCCCCAAATGCATATTCCATCCCTCTTTGATTTCAATAAATCCAAATTTTTGAGTCAAATTGGTCAAACTCACCTAATCATGATTAACCTAATCTAATCCTAATTAGTCTAACCTAACCACCCATCACATCCTCTAGATAACCCCACTTGCACAAATAAATCAATTTATTGATTTATTAAAATCATCATTTTAACTCAACATGGCATCTTTTAGGAATATTCCCTCAAGTTTGAATTCAAAATAAAGTGGACATGTACATCCAACAAAGCAATTAATGCCTCTTACATATCCCTTGCAAAGGTCAAACTAAGCATTAACTCTCAAATTCAAATTTGAAATTTCCCCATCTTGGGCACATTCCCCAAATCTTGCACATCCCTCAACCTATCACAAGTTGACAAGTGGCCTCTTTTCATTGGCTTATCTTTAGTCCCATATCCTCCATGTTTGGCATTCTTCTATCCTTTTTGGCCATAAATAGAGGTCTCCTCTATTGTTTTAATCCTCCACAATCTCCACAACTCCACAATCTTTGTATCTCATCTCCAATATCATGCAAGTTCACTCTCTTCAATGGAGAACTGATTTTTTCCACTCCATATCTTAGCATTCCATATCATATTCAAATCATTTTCATCATGGAGCTTAAGAAAGGATTGGGAAAAGGCTTCTTTCCATAGAAGCACCAATCCAATATGAGATATTATTTACTTCATGTTTTGTTGTATGCTTTCAACTAGTTTATCTAATCTTTTGTTGTTTTGATTGCATCATGAAACATGTTGATTTATTTCATATGGATGTGAATATTTGATTTGTTTTAAACTAACCATGCTAATGTGTGTATTAAGGTTTAACCATTTGTAGATTTGACATCCACATTATGGCGCTAGAAGGAGAGCAATCTAACTAATAAATTGTTATGAATGTCTTGACTAAAAAAATTTAAAGAAGAGTTCATTGCGTTTTGTTTCTTCAAGAACATATTGTAAGGTTTAAATCTGTTCATATTTTTACAAAATTTCTCAGTTCATTTATAACATTTCCTCAATAGTTGAAGTCTACATTACAATCTTTTAGCCTGTCAAGCAATTGTACCATAATATTTATCAAATACCAGATTTATCTTAATACAAATTTGGCATGTTATTTGGCTGCACACCTGGAAAATGTATTTGCTTGACATTTTCTATGACTACAGAATTTAGCCTTACACCTACCAATAGTTTACTTGATGATTTATAATACCTCTTAACAATTTTTCTTGTTGCACAACCATAATTTGGTGTCTTTTTCAAGGATTTTTTCAAAAAGTTCACCTTCTCTATGCTTCCATTTTGGTGCGCACTAGAAGGATGTTGGTTAAAGATTGTTGAATAGAGCTTTAAGTTTTCAAACTTCCTTAGTTTGAAATAAAAAAAAAGGGGCCTAATCATTGGTATTTTAGCATGTAAATTATTTGTTAACCTTGTAGTTTTATTGCTTTTTATTTCATATTGGATCAAAATTTGATCACTTCGTGCATCAAACCTCACAATCTCATTAATTTTTGAATTTTCAATATCAATAATTGGCATTGTTGTTTTGCAAAGCTTCCGTCCATAGATGTTGTTATTTTTTTATCATTAATTGCATATTTTCTTGCTAGGACAAGAAACCATTGAAATAGAAGGGTCTGCACCATCTGGAGACATTTAATCACCATTTTATGTTGTAATCTACAACTTACAACTAATTTTAGGGGTGCACTAGCATTGTACACAACTGTATCTACTTCCATCCACCCAACAATCATGCCATCCCATGAGACCACATTTCTATGAGGTGTTTTGTCTACATTTTAGAGTTAATAGTGGCGTTGACAGAATAGCTATCGCTGTTCATTAATTTTTCATTTGAATACATTAGATTTAGTATGCATTCACATGCTAGTTGTCTTTATGCATACCCAACAATCATGGCATTCGATGAGACCACATTTGATGGCTCATTCTGTTATACAGTTCATGACTTGTGCATGCATCGACGTCTTGCATACTGATGAACCAAAAACACCATGTAGTTCACATCAGATCCGAATATGGAGTTTACTGAGGGAAGTGAACAGACACTTTGGCCAAGCGTAGGCTCTGGCCAAAGGCATATCCTAGCTCACGCGCATACTACCAAGAATATACACTGAGCTTCTAGAGGAAGCACCACCATTCCAAGAGACCATCCGCACACATCTGAAGCTCATGGGGGTTGTTAGAGTTCATGTACCCTCTCTATGCATTCATGTTGGCACAGTTAGAGAGCCCATGGATAAAGGGAGGATGCTGGTCAAAGACTGATGTAAGATTTGTGAATAGATCAAAGGTTGTGACTACTTCAATGCAGACAACAAAACTTTGTTTGGAGGTTGTCCGACACTTAACCTATTCGGTGGCATCTAAATCCCATTTATTATCATTTGCTTCATTTGATACATTTCCTCTAGTTATGTTTTCAGCTAGATGATAGTGCTTTTATTCTTATTAGCTTGCTTTGTAATAATGCTTTGATAAAATCTCTAGCACAGGAAAGTATCAAAATCATTCCTTGTCAGAGAAAGATCTCGATACGACATAAAATTTGATGAAGTTTCGGTGTAGGTGGATAGGCTACATAGGGAGCTATCAACATTACCAACGATGTCTTAAGTACTTTATGGACCTGAAAAATTACTTTAATGCGAGTAACCCTTAGTCCCTGAAGCCAACACTCCTCCTATGTGCTACCCAACTAACACCCATTCCTCATGACCAAAGATTAAATATGATAGGACCCATTTTCAGACAAGATCTGTATTGGCTTGTGGGGAAGATAATATGACATCGATGGAGTCAAAGTCATAGATATGGCATTAAAAACAAGGAATTTATATGTTGAAATCATACATTCATGGTTTAGAGGCATTATCTTAAGTGACATCACTCATTTGTGACTTTCTATATGGCTGAGTAGAGGAGATTTCAAATCTTACTATAGTCACATCAATTCTTTACATATCCACATTAAATTTTTTGATTTTGAGTTGTTAGTAGATGAGGCTTTAAGATTTTGTTGGAAAAATGTCTAGTTTTGACTAAAATTTTGTGGCAAGTGAAATTATTACTAGTGCTTCATTTATTAGTTCAAAATCATTGATCTTTTCAGTCAAAATCATTCCATTATTTGTAAAATGTTTTTAATTAAAAAACTTGATCCTTGTATAATTTCCTTTTTTATCTTTCAGGAAAAGCAAGGAGAGATTTTGTTTGGAGAGAAAACTTGCAAATTTGAAGCGAAGGAAACAATCTTTGGAGAAACTTTTTTAATTTGGGCCTTGAACATTATAACATGAACTTGGAAAAAACTTTTTTTAATGATTACTGCAATAACTTGAGGCATTCATTTCTTGATTTTTTTTCTATTTTAGGACAACTTTCTGTCAATTTGGATTTAAAATAAATCATGGTCTTAATATTTTCAAAGTTGGCCTAAAATTGAACATTAGAAATTGACTAGTCTTTTACTTTTGGACTAAAATTGAACAAGAAACTTCACACTTGATATTAGTGTTTTAAAAACAAATCAAATCATTGCTTTGAAGGATAAAATGAATGTGTGACTTTATTGTTTTTTAATTATTTACACAAAGTAATATCATCAAAAGATGTATGCGCTTCTCTCACACCTCATGGTGATCTTAAGAATCAAAAGGCTTTTGGTGACATTAAGTTGCGTAAATAATTTGCCATACACACTTCAAATTGGGTTTAAAATTGAAAATCTTGTGCGAGTGTGAGTAGGGCATCATGACATATATTCTCTCTTTGTTGCCATCAAAGATTGATCGATTTATGGATCTTGTGTTTACTCACTTTTGTTTATCCTAGAGGGCCTGCCTTGGGGAAAAAGTACTCACCCAAGGGAATGACTCAACTAGTAACACTCTCAAGCCAAGAGTATTTCCAACCGGGATATAAATGTGGGTATTGGAGTAAATGCTAGTATCATGCGGTTGGCTCCGATGAGAGGAGTCCAAAAGGGGACTCTCGCCATATGGATCAATCTCCATGAACAAAAAGTCCAAAATAGAACCCTTGTTTTGTAGTGCCCAATTGATCCATTGAGCGAGTTTATCAAAGTGGTGCATTGCAATTTAGATTCTGAGAAGTTACTTTCCATGTCTGATCTTGGTTAAAGTATATAGGTTAAGACTTCATTCTTAACATACCTTTATACTCTTTCCTTGGTTGCATGTAAAATCATCTCTTCTACGAAGGTCATGAGGCAAGCCCACCAAGAAAAACATACCAATTGAGCTAGGACGTCATATTGCTTGTGGTTTGAAAACACAGTGCTTTGATTGAAAAAATCAAAACCAACATTCAATGAATCATCAAAATTGCAAACCCTTTAGGAGAGGCAAATATCCTTGAACAAATTCACATGTTATTGCTTGCCCTTGGGATTCGTATCCTTAGAGGCTTCTAAGCATTTGGATTTCATCTCAATTTTCTCCTACTAAGGTCAATATTAGGAAACCTTTTCCTTGATTTCCTCGATTTCCACATAATGCACTTTGTGGGATGAAAGAGAATTAGAAAATTGGACATTCAGTTGAAAACCTAATCAAGAGTTTGTTTGTGGTAAAAAGAATCCATTAAGAAAAGATTGAATCAATTGGACCCCACATATGTGCTTGGAATCTTTTGATCTTATGGTTTTCATGCAAACATTGATCTTTTGATTTTGAATTACTCTTAGAGAGAGGCATGTTCTTCACTATCTTGATCTCGTAAACAAGTCCTTCCTAGGTTCATTTAGGATCAAATCAAACACTTTATCCATTTCAAACATTTATCATCCCATCCCATAAACAACTTTAGAGCTTTGGAAACATCATTCTAGACTTGGGTAAATCATCAAAGTCAAAATCACCTTGTTTAGTTAGGAGTATGGGATTGTATCCTTTCTCGTACCTCTATTTAAATTAGCACCCCTTTGAACAAGTTCATCCTAAGATCACATATAACCTCTTAGGGTTTACAAGTCCATTATCCAAATAAAAAGCAATCAAAATCAAACCCTAAGTCTAGAATTGATCCAAAGTCCCCAAAACATTCAACACTCATATCATTTTCCTTTTCATCAATCATCTCGTCATTGGTCCAAAGAACCTTAGAGGTCACTTTTGCAACAAGGTCAAAACATAAGAGGAACATGGAATATAAACTTGAGTCATACATCATGAGTAATCCAAGTCAACTAAGCTATCAAAGCCTTACAAATCAACACTCACATCTATACAAAGCGTACACGGGATCATTACCTTCAACAAATGTCAATGGCACAACAAGTGTGAGTATGCCCAAATCAAAGATTGGAAAACATTTCTTGATGGTAGATCTAAGTCCAAACCTACAAATCCACCAACCAAAAAATCAATGCATGAGCCTTCAAATGAAAAACATCATCCCACCAAATCCCTACTATCCAAATGAGAATGTACCAAGTACAATATTTCCAAACATGAATCAGAAAAAAATTGGGAGAAATATGTTTGCAAATCATACAAATATTCCACACATCAACAATGGTCAATTTCAACCTATCATGCCAAATATGAACATTATCCCAAATCAAAACAATTTTAGCTTAGTCACCAGCTATGTTGACATCTTCTATAGTTGTTCCCAATTCTTTCTATTAGTGCTTTTTATAGTTTGACATTCTTTTGAAGTAGCATTTCAAGGACTCACTATCATCCTTGGTCCGCTCTACATTAGTCTTCACATTGTTTTACATTATCTCCTTCTTTATTTAAGATTGGGGACTCCTGACATTGTGACATTTGAGCAAGGACTCAACATTGAGGGGGGTTGCATAGAATTTCTTCATTATCTATTATGGGGGGCTTCTTCCTCACTTGAGGGGTGATCCCACAAAGTTGGTTTATAATTTCTAGAAGATTTTTTTTTTTAAATCACATATTTTTAGAAAATATAATGATTCAAGCCTTAAAATGTTCCATTTAAAGCATTCCAATTGAAGAGGGTTTGATCAAACTACCTTAGATCAAACCCAATTGGATAGAACCTCACTAGTTTTAAACCATACCTATAATAGAGTCTCCTTTACACCTATCAAAATGATGATAAAAACCACTTTTGATTTACCTTTTTTGGAATCAAAAGATTTCATTTAAAATTAATTTTTTGTAAGTATGTAGTCATACTATAAGCTTCCCAAAAAGTACAATTTTAAATAAATTTAATTTTATTATTATATTTATTTTTTATTTCTTGTGAATGTAGGTTTTTCATGGAAAATCAAGCTCTATGTTCTGCACATGTGGAAAAATAAAAGATTATAAGAAAAAAAAAATGAAAAATATGAGTGCACCAAATATTGAAGTCCTTGATCCAACAAAATAAAAATAAAAAATGAATTTCAATACATACAAATATATTTACATTTACCTATGGCTCTTTAAGTTCATATTAACATCATTTCCTAGAATAATTATCATTATGATGAAACTAAGTATTGTATCCATAGATAGTTTAGCAATATTTAACATATCTATGCAATTCAAAATTAAAGTAGAAACAGTCTATATCTACCATTCCTACTGATTTATAAATAGCATCTAGATTAAATGTATTTTAAAAGAGAACACTTTGATCTATACTTAAATTAGGATTGGTTACTTCTAAGATGCAACTACCTCACTAATTAGATTATGCTTGGTTGTAAATGAAATTTCCATGCTCAGGCATATTTGATAGCAACATTCAAGGATTAGTGTAGTCTAGAACCAAACAATAAGGTATGGAGGATGTTTATTTGTAGGAATTTGATCTTAATGCATTTGATGTTATTCATCTATTATCTTTATGTTCTTATATTTAAAAAGGGCCAAATATTAATGCTAGTGAGAGTTTCACCTAAGTCACTATATTCCTCTAAGTGATCTTTGATTTCCTTCTTACTTTTTCTTATTTCACACAATGATCTCTTGATTGACCATTGGTGTTCCTACTTCTATTGTATGGTAAATAATGACTCTCAGCAAGACGTATATTTGTGAAAAGAAGTGTATCTTCATGGTTTCATTATATGGCTTAATTGAAATCGATTAAGGTTTAACAAAGCGTAGAACACATATATCATCCTAAATAAATCGTGTAACATGAGTGTAGAAATATAATATTATTTTATGAATAAATTGTCTAATGTGAAATATACATATATATTTGTTAATTAATTTCTCCCTTTTGATCAATTTATCTTTCACACTAGGGATATGACACCTCCCCAACAAGATAGACCCTTGAGAATGAGAAGGGAGATGGGAGATCACAAGCTTATGATGACACTATTTCCGTAACAATGCGAGGAGAAAAACTGGTAGAGTGCCAACCTTAGAGCTTCAACAATCAAGAAAGTGTTGTGAAATGAAGTGTGGATTGCTTAAGAAAGACAAAT
Source organism: Sequoia sempervirens (assembly GCA_007258455.2). Classification (NCBI taxonomy): domain Eukaryota; kingdom Viridiplantae; phylum Streptophyta; class Pinopsida; order Cupressales; family Cupressaceae; genus Sequoia; species Sequoia sempervirens. The sequence continues at coordinate 1,941 of VDFB02226277.1, read as the reverse complement.
TTAGTGTCTATAGAATGAATAAATTGGATTTAATGAGAAAGATAGATATTTGAAGGTGAATAGAAGCCCAAAAGAGCCATTCAAGGTTAGTCAAGGGCGCAAGGGCGATACTCTTCATCTCCAATGGAGAAGTGTAATGCTTCTACAAATTCTAGAGGTGGGAATCATGGTAGGACAGCAACAAGTTGCACAAACATCTTTGTGTTGCCCTAGTGTCCACAAAAAAATTCCCCCATCATAAGTACACATCGCCGCCAAGTGGGGTAAAGTGGATGGATGAGTTGGAATAGCATTTTTGGGTTTGATTTTCCTAAGGTAAGGGGTGTAAATGGGGAATTTACATGGGGTACAAATTTCTTGCCAAACTTTTCACAAAATCCTCCAACTAAATTAATTAATTAATTGATTTAGGCTAATTACTCCCCATTACCTTACCCTCCAATATTTAATTTTCCTTTATCCCTTAATCGTTGTCTATTTAATCATAGTCATTGAAATTGAGCACATGGTTCACAATCTAAACTTGTCATCATGTGACAAGTATCCCTCCCACCTTTTTCGTCTCATATGTGATAGGATGCAAAAGCCAACATAAATTTTCATCTCATCCATCCATTTTATAATCTCTAAATCTTAGTCATTCACATAGGATATACCCTAGTGTTGCCCTAATCAAATTCTAAATCTTAGTCCTACCATCATGTTGTTCAAAGAGTTGATCGATTAGACAACACGGGCCTTTCTTTGGAACACTTTTTAGAATTTGGAAAAAGGGCGTGCGTACACCCCAACTGTACACATAGTTGCATAATACGATTGTGATGGTACCTACAGTGTAAGAATTATTCCACAGTTTTTTAAAATAACTTCTTAAAACAGTTACACATCCAGTTTTAATTTTTTTTTTTATAACATCGATTGTGATGGTAGTGTAAGAATTAGTCTGTAGTTTCTTAAAAGGGGAGATGATTGATCTTAGAGTGTAAGTATTAGTCTTTAATTTCTTAAAAGGGGAGTTGATTGACTTGATAATTCATAATTGAATGAAATGCATTTTTTAGATTTAAAAATCCATAAATTATGTGATATTGTATCAACACACAAACAAAACATGAATTAATGCATGACTATTAATGTACATTTTTTTAGGTCTTTTTGAACACCTCAACAAAAAGCATACTGAAGTGGCATCATTTGATGATGTGAACCTCAACTTCAATTATAAGCAGAGATCTTATTATGTAAGCTATTATTGATTTGAGAGGTACAAAATTAGAGTACTCAACTATTAGGCAGGTCATCTCGAGTATGAATACATTTTCAAACGATACAAGATAATTTATTATTTGAAGTGTATATTTTACAAATTTGAAAAGGACCCACTAATCATTCAATAAGTTTATGAGGTGCAATGTAAATGAATGAAATTTTACCATGACTGATAGGTGCATGTGCCAAAACTACACTTTTCATTTCTAACACCTAATCGTTTGCAGCAATAAATTTAAAATATGGAAAAAAATAATAATTTTAAATCATGCTTGATTTGTTATTTTTTTTGGGATATGACTTGTTCTAGAGACGCTTTATATATTAGTTTTGGGAGTATGTCTAATAATTTTTTTATTTATTTTTAAATCCAATTTACAATTACTCTTGAAATTGAAGATTAGGCAAGAAATAACCCTCTAAAATTCTAGAGGCAGTTCAATGATGGGCTCATCAAGCACCAATGGAGCCACAGATTACATTAAATATTCAAGTTCTACTAATTTGACTACTAGGAGAACTGCTGGTTTCGACCACAACACATTGAGCCTGAAGTCGCAAGTATTCTCAGATCTCTCTTCTATAGCGCTCCTTTTCTTGTATACCACGCTCTTGATAAGGCTGCCATAAAAAACAAATTAAATAAACTCAATATAAACATTTTGTATATAT
>VDFB02226276.1:0-32058 GCA_007258455.2 Sequoia sempervirens | reverse complement strand
TTTTCTAGGCTTAATTTTATTAATTCAACCCTTTCTCATGTCTAAATGACCCCTTAATACACTTTCCGGTCATTTTTAAGTGTGTTTTTGAGGATATTCCCATTGGACAACTTTTAATGCCCCGAAATTCCCTACACCCACTTAATTTGCTTAAGTGGGACCAAGTCGCCCATAGGGGTGACTTAGTCCTTTTTGGCACAAAACTCAAAATAATTTTAAATTTCTAGTGGGATTTTGTCCTCTAACCCTTGAGGTCAGCCTATGATGTGTTACTTTTGGGAAATTTTAGTAAAATCAAGTATAAATAAGGGTTTTTCACCTCATTTTACATCTTCTAATTTATTCAAGCAATCTTCCATCTCATATAATCATCTCTTGCACTCATTAAACATTCAAGCAAATCAAGCATTGTTAAGTCAAGCTATTGGAGTTCTTCATTGCATATCTTCAAATTTGAGCATCAATGATGTGGTAAGTTTATGACATTTGCATTTGCATGTTATCTATTTATCATACTCATTTCATTCCATTTCATTGTTTAGGGTTTGATTACCAAAGTGGGGTTTGACTAAGGCAAACCCCTATTCTCTAACCCTCAACCATTTTCCCCCTTTTGCATGAGAATTTTGTATGCAGATTTGTCAAGCAATAGGTGTTGAAAAGTGATCAAAAAGTGCATCAAGTCATTCAAGTCAACATCATCCTATTTCAAGCTTGGAGAGACTTTCTGCCCCGTTTTCTGTAGAATCAAGTACAGACACCTATCAGAAAAGGAAGTGCAGACTCGAGACTACAAGATTTTGTCCTGAATTTCCCAAAATCTACAGGAGGACTCAGTCACCACTACGGGTGAATTAGTCCTGCTTCCGGGCCTGAAAAATTATTTTGACATTTCTGAACACCCATTTAGCAGATTCTCATTCTAGTAAAGTTTCCCGAAACTAGGACTAAGTCACCCATCCTAGCCTAAGTGTTCCTGCCAACATTTCAGTTAGCTTTTTTAGGATTCCAAAATCTTTCAACATCAAACTTTTGATTCCAGGTGCACCTCTTCCATTCTATTCTATTATTTCATCATATAGTTGCATTTATTAAGTATTTCTGCATATGACATTTTCTTTTCTAGCACTTTACATTTTCATAGTTTTGCATCATTAGATTACTTCAAATTCAGATTAGTGCATTAGTACATCTTAATTAGACATAATACACCTCATTTAACATAGTCTTGAGTGTAAACCCTTGCATTTTGGACACCCCTTTCCATCCCCTTTCTCCTTTTAGGTGAAAAACCCTAGGAGGAGCAAAGCATTGTGAAAGGGAAAACCAAAATCATCGTTTACATGCTACTACAGAGAAAAATTACAACATTTCCTATTTGTGCTATAAAATAGCTTAAACTGTGAAAAAAGAGTGTACATAGATGAAAGATCAAAAAATCATAACCCTTTAAATGAGGCTTGAGATTCCCATTTATAACATAAGGGAAGAAATAAGCAAAGAACCTCATCCACCACATGGATACACAAAATACAAAATTCTAACTAGTGGCATTTAAACCATCGATCAGAGACCACATATAAAGATTTACAGGAAGCTGGTGGAAATTATTTAGTGCATCCATAACATCAATGTTGAGTTCTCCAAGGAAATATTTGTAGTCTGGAAGGATTCTTTTGAAATTTGGTCAACAAATGCATACCGCAATTACACCTTGTTAGTGAGATCCAATTGAAACAAAACTCAAATCTCCCAAATCACCCTTTGTCAACCACCTTTATTGACTCTATGCAAGTCTTCCATAATAAAAACTGACTAATCTTGAAATGAATTATTTCTGAAAAATATCCAAGAGTTACTTGGAACCATGTCTAGTTATGACCTTTCTGACAACCAAAATCTCAGACAAGAGGCATAGGAATAAATACATGGAACAATTCATAGGTCGGGTAAACAATTATACTTTTCATTCTATGCCTTAAACATACTCTCAAAAGGCCATTCATGAGCTAAGAGCATATCCATATTGTACAAATATTGATGATACTTGGCATCAAGTATCGCGCTGGCCTCTCTACAAAAAAATTCTATACTATGATCTACATTGACCAACTTGTCTGAATAAGAATTAAGTTCATTCATATCAACTTTGTTGTCTTTGCAAATCACGAGTAGAATTGTGGGGATTACAATACTGAAACTATCCTTCCACTTTCCTAAGGTCTTTAACTCCCCATTATCTTCTAACATGTGAGGTACAACCTTGTTATCAATATTTACAAAATAGTTCAACTTTTCTCATGCAGCCTCAATTACACCTTCCATATACCCTTGCACATTTCATGCCATCTCAAGACAATATTAAAGGTAAGAAGGATACAAGGTGGGGAATTAGATGTGTTTGAGGATCCCTTATACATACATTCCAAAGATGTAAATCTAGGATTCCATTTATCAAATATACACTTGAACCGATCTTGATCCTCATTTACTCTAGCAATAACACCTTTGAAATTCACATATGACACATGGGCAATTTCTAGCCTTCTTAAGATCTTAGATAGTCTGTGTTTCAGGATGCATGTTGCTATGCATACATCTTCATTTTGTTGAATCTCTAGAGCATTTTTTAAATGCTCTTCCAACATTTGAATCTTTTCCTTAAGCTCTTCATTCTCAATCATCACATGAGTAGGGGTAACTATAGAGGAGGAGCTTGCTCCCTACATACTTGCGAGAAGAGATGTTTTTTGAGCCAACAATACCTACTGCTAGTTGTAATCTCCCATGAGATCAATTTGTTCCTTCAATAATGCATTAATTTTGCAACCTTTGAATAGTAGCTTCATTAAACTTGGCAACATCTACCACTAATGCAACAACTTCATGGGAATGGGTGTCAGAAACCCTCTTTACAATCTGTAGACACTGAAAAATGTCCTAGGCATGCGAACACTATTCTTCCTCATCAATTCCCTTTCTTTCCCACATAATTGAATAATTTTAATTATTTGATTATTGCCTAAAGTCACATTTATCTATTAATCTTAAATAATTTTAATTATTTAATTAATTAATTTCTTTCCTTTATTCTTCTTTGATTAATTAAATAAATTATATTTATTTAACTACATCACTAATGTCCCCTTCTCTCTATAATTAAAGAAATGTTTTAATTATTTAATTATTCATTAGCATCTTCTATAATTAAATAAATTTATTTATTTAATTATTTACTAATTTGTCCTTTTCCTCCACTTTTAAATTAAATTATTATTTAATTAAAAATTCAACTTTCCCTCTTCTTCTATAATTAAATAATTTTTTAATTATTTAGTTATTCACTTTCCCTCCTAAATTAAATAATTTTATAATTATTTAATTTATTCTAGCCACCTCTTTTTCTATGTCAAATCTTATCTCCTTTCTCATTTAATCTCCACCCTTGATTGAATTAATTTATAATTCAATCTCAACCATCCATCCTTAATCAAACCCTATCTTTTCCCTAATTTTTCCCTATCCCTATTTCATTGCTTCTCAAGCAATTTTGGCCATTGATTTTCATGTCATATTGGCTTTTAATCCTATCCCTTCATTCAAAATTGGTTTTCTATAAAAGAGACCTCTAATTGTCATTTCAACCCTATTAAGTTTGAAAGTATATTCAAGGAGACAAGTACAATCTTCAATATTTTTATATCATTATCACTAGGATTATTGTTGCATACTCAAAATTTGAGGGCAATAAAGCATATAAAGTAAGATGGAGAAGGACAATGGAGGTGAATCAACCATAACATAGGAATATTGGTAATATTGCTTCACATTTTATGTTTCTATGTTCATTTGTGCTTCATTGTTGGTTTAGGGGTTTTAGGGTTTGATTTTTATTGATTCATGCCTTGTACCTTAATTTTACCCTATTATACATTGGTGAAACTAATGTGAACCAATCGGATTTGATTTTAAGAAATTTTAAGTTTTAGGCCCACAACTCATCTATAAGGCCAAACAATGTATTTGAGAGACAACATGACACATTTGTGGTAGGACATGATGCATTCGATAGATTTCACAACGTATTTGTCAGAACAGAACACTACATTTGTAGCACTGAGAGCTACATTTGCTTAGCTATAGGGCACATCATTTCATTAGTCTATTTTCATGATTTTTTGTCATTTCTTGGATTTCTGCTTTTTATTTTCACATCTTGATAGAATAATTGCATTATTTCCATTTCAATATTTTCCATATTTGAGTATTTTTGTAGCCTTCGGGTTATGAACTACATCTATTTCGACTGTGAGTTGCAGTCGTTGTCTGGTGCACCATAGTTGCTATCTGGATCATCGCAGTCACTTTTTGGTTCGCCACAGTCACCCTCTAGTTCACTGCAGTTGCCCTCTGGTTCGCTACATCTATTCTAGAACAGTGAGCCACATCTATAACATTTTGAGCCTTATTTTCCTATTATTATTAATTAGGGTTGCAATTAGGATTTTTCCATTTGGTAGAATAGAGGTTTTTGTGTTATTGATATCTGGTTGGCAGCTTGTGGCATTCGTGGGGACAAGACTATTATCAAGACTACTAATCCATTTTCTTGTAGGGATTTATTTAGCTTTTATTTTTTAAAATAGGAACATTTAGATTTTGGAACTTAAAAAAACCAAGTCTCTTTGCATTATCACACTTTCAATTTAGGACTTAAGAAGACCCAATTGTCTTTGCATTATCACACTTTCAATTTGGGATTTAAAAAGAACCATTATTTTCTTTTTCTTGTGATCTTGTTTGTGTTTTGAGGTGTGTATGCTCTTCCATCACATGTTATATGATCTTGGGAATAAAAAACACTTCTCAACACTTTCATTGTCACACCACACATTTGGTTTTCAAAAGTTAATGAACACTTGCTAGTGTGAGAAAATGCATGTGTATGCTCTCTCCTCACATTGTTATATGATCTTAGAGATCAAAAGCATTGTATTTGTATCACTTGTGTTATAACCATTTAGAAGGTCCTTCCCTTGAGACACATCCTAATGAAGAACTCATTGGCAACCCAAAGTGGTTTTTCCCTCGAGTCACTATATAAAAGGATAAGATGAAAGTCGAGTCCAAACTAGCATTAGCCTTTGCCATACTGTGCCAATCCAAAAGGGGAAGTACTCTCATGGTATTCTAAGTACCCAAGTAGGGTTGGTTAAAGCCTTAAGTGGCTTGTTGGATGCTCACAAGGTGACAAGTCCCCGAGCAACGATTAGAAGATAATTAGTTAGAGGCCCACCCTTATTGATTGAGTTATTTATTGGTGTCATTCTCAGTGCAAAGGTGTAGCATCACACCTTGAAGTTACTCACTATATGGCTCCCTTGATATGAGACAAAAATCCTCGGCTTAGCATAAGCTACTTGTTTACTTGTAGCTTTCTGAGGAGAGGATGATTGGGTCATCCATCCAATCCTAGAGGCCTCTATCTATCCTCTCTCACAAAGACAAGAGTGTATACACCCCCTTTAAAGGTGTCCCTCTACTTTCGTCGAAGGAGATTCCAAGTTGCGGGCCTGAAATTTGTTGCCATTGGCCATTGACCTTAGGGATAGGAAGTGTTTTATGTGTGTGAGGTTTTTTCAAATTATGATTAGACCCATGGAAATTGGGGTGAATAACCCTTGAACATACACAACACTCACAAAATTTGGTCACTCAACAACCAAGACTTGTTTTTAGATTGTTTGTTGTGTTTGAAATCAATTTTCACAAAAAACCAAGATAAAAAATCAAACCAAAACATTCAAACTAGGGTCAAAGGAACTATTCACTGCATCTTCCAGACTGTAAACCATTATCGCAAAAATAAAGCACCACATTTGCTAAAAATTCTGAACCACATTTGCAAGACAAAAAAATGCATTTGATAGACAATGAACAACATTTTCTAGTTGACAACAATTTTGGAAAATTCTAGTGTGGTCTTATTTTGGATCAATTTTTGATAGTAATCATCTCATATGACTACAAACTTTCTCATCTTAGATCATTCATTTCACTTCATTAACTTAGGTTTTCATTAGTTTCATACACCTTAAGTTAAACCCTATGTCACTCATTAGTTGCATACACTCTTGCAAACTTTATACTAGAACTTATCATACTTTTGATTAGATCATTGTCACAAATTTAGGTTTCCGTATCCCTATATTTTCATCAATCAATATTTTTCATTTAAGTTGGTCCTTTAAACTCATAAGTCTAGTTTGAGGTCCACTTTTTCAATCATCATCACTTTATTCTTTGTCCTTTTTAAGGTCTTGATAATCATATTTTCTACTTTGGACTATATTAGTTTGGTTAGTAACCTCTTCTTAGGTCCACAAAAGTGCTTAATCTTCATATCATAACTTTAGTCATACCACACCCTTTATCATAGCATCACATTTGCATAGTTTAGTCTTAACCCTACCATATATTTTAGATCATAGTGACATTACCATATCTCAATTTTGTCTATTGTCACTTTGTGCCTTAATCTTGGCCATAGGTGCATCATCGTTTGGTATTCTTATATATTGAAAACCCCAAAAAAATAGCATAGTTGCATACCTTAGTCATAGTCCTACCATTTCATTATCATTCCTTAGAATTCATATCCATTCATCAAATTTGCAAGTCTTATATGGTCCAAACGATATTATAAAGGAAAAGAAAAGAAATGGACTATACCAATGAAGATCCCTTTTTCAATCCTGCTAGCAACATGAAGTTTGGGTCTTCATCCAATGAGACACCTAAGACACGATCATCATTTCCCAATCATTTTGAAAGGTTCACAATAAAAGAAATCCAAAGACCTCTAACTAAACAAGATATTGAGGCAGCAGCTCAAGACCCTAGTGTGGCATGGTTTGTAGATGAGATGGTAGCACAAGGCCCCCAACGATTCCTAGAAAAAATGTTACAAATTGGAGCTAAAATTCCTCATGTTTTTGATGTTAACACACTTTCCACAACACCAATAAATGAGACTACACAAAATTAAGGACATAATCCATCTACTCCTAATCATACCATTCCACAAATACATACTACCATTCCATTAGGAGGGACATCACAAAATACCACGATAGTCAATGTGAAATCTTTGTTTGGAACACAAGGTTCACAAACTATGACACAACTCCCTAGCACTACATTTAACCCTTTTGGTTCATCATCTAATGCTATGGGTGCTTCATTGTCCAACCCTTTTTCAATGGGTAGAAATAAGACAAATAACAAAATACGAAATTTTTACATCAATTGACCCAAGCTACAAACAAAAACGACACCGAATACCAATTTGAACTCGAACACAAACACATCACAAGGTCCTACTACAAGTATTCCCCTACATCGAAAAAACCCAAGGTCCTTTTCAACAATATGGTAACCAAAATTCACATGGATAAACAAGCTCAAGCCCATGACAAATGCAATTCAATATGAATGCTCCAAACATCAACCATCTTCCAAATTTCACTCCCAATATCCAAAACCAAATTCTAACTTTCACCCATAACATTCCAAACCAAAACCCATCACATGCATTTGTGACCAAAACCAATTCATCCACCCAAAATATTGGATTGCAAAACTAAAATATGGGCCCATATCATAATGCAGTTGAAAAAGTAGTGGACACATCCTTGACTCAAGTTGATGTCTTGACAAACCAAATGCTTACACTACAAATAAAAGTGGACAACATGAAAATATCGAAAAAGAAAAATTACTCCACACAAAAGTTATGTCCATACCCTTTTGACAAGAACATATACATGCCTCCATTTCCTCACAACTATGTTATTCCAAATTTCACCAAGTATAGAGGAAAGGGAAGCCCCATTGAACATGTGAGAGTGTTTCACATAGATTGCATAGACATCACATTTGAACATACATACTTAATGAGACTATTCCCAAGGAGTTTCATAGGACAAGCACTCGAATGGTTTGCAAAAGGGGAACTTAAAACTTTCAACAAGAATCAAAATGCTCAAAATGCCTCAAATGACAAAAATAAGTATTGGGCTCATAATAAGAATGTCACAAGTGACGAAGTTATAGACATCAAGGAAATACAAAAATTTGGTCCCACGATTACCCTTAAGGGACCTAATCCATCAAATAACCCACCACATGTCCCTAATAAAACAACAAATGCCATCCAAAATAACCAAGGACATGCACCTCAAAGAAGCTTTCCACCAAGACACAAATACACTCCTTTAGGGGAGCCTGTCGAATTCGTCCTAAAACAACTTTTGTAGTCTAATGTCATACAACTTCTAGAGGTGAAAAATTATGACCCAGGGCCTTTCAAACCCTCGTGGTGGGATGATAATTTGTTTTGTGATTATCACCGTACTAAAGGACACAAAACTTGATCATCTCGACAACTCAAAAACATAATCCAGGACCTTATTGAGAATGGTGTCATAGAGGTAGATAACAAACAACCAACCTCCAATAGTGACCATACCATTTTTTAAAATCATTTGCATGACCATGGGATAGGGAAAGCCTCCAATTTGGGTACAAAGACCAACAACCAAGCTAACTTCACCCGTGTTGCCTATGACTATACTATAAATTATATTCGAGCCTCAAATAACAATGTTAATACCATTACCATCAAGAAGCCACTAAAATGTGTAGTCACAATGCGACAAAAAAGGTGACCCTACAAGGTGCTTCCCCTAAACAACAACAAAAATCCCAATATAATCTACTATACCACTTAGGGAAGACACCTACGCAAATATCTATCCTTGAGCTACTTCATATATCTCCTGATCACAAAGCTATTTTGGACAAAGCATTTCAAGACACTTTTGTGCCTACTGACCTTGATGCCAATCGATTCCAAGAAATGGTGGGATACTTAACCAACAACCACCATGTCACCTTTTCTGACCAAGAATTCTCATCACAAAATCCCAACCATAACAACACTCTACACCTAGAAGTCTATGTTAATTAACATAAAATCATGAGTCCTGGTAGACAGTGGAGCGGGATTGAACATTTGCACTCTAAAAATGGTTACAACATTAGGTTTCTCTGAAGCTTGTGTGGATACAATAAAGAGAATTATCATAAGGGCTTATCACAATGAAGAGTGCTCTTCCAAGGGTGTCATATCATTACCTATTAGAGTTGGGCTTGTCGTATTGGATACTACATTCCAAGTGTTGGACTTAGATCTCCCCTATAACATTCTCCTTGGCTGACCATGGATTCATGCCATGAAGGCCATTCCATCCACCTACCATCAATGCTTAAAGTTTCCCCACAACAACATTGAGATAAAAATATTTGGCAATCCTGAACCTTTCTAGTATTGTAGCAATCTAAGAGGAACACCCGAATAGCAAGTTCCAATCAATTAGGAAGCTTCATCATCCACTTCATCCCATTACATCAGTCCCTCCACCTTAACCAAAGCATCTAGTTCCAAAACTCCATCTTTTGATCCCAATATCTAGGTCCAAGATAAGGGGTGTGGAGAGTATCATATGAAGACATCCTATTATATCAATAAATTACCTACACCACCAAAATCCTATGGTAAACTATCAACTATCAAAAAAGAATCCAAGGTCACTATATGAGCATCTCCCACCACAAATTTCACAAAATGGGGAGAGTTGAGTAAAGAAGTTATTAACGAAGAGGACATCACCACATGGTTATATGAGGAAGAAGAAGATATCAAACCCAAGCAACTCCCAACCAAACAATACGGCAAAGGCTTTGAGATCATGAAACACAAAGGTTATGATGGACAGAGTGGACTTGGTTTACACAAAAATGGGATGACAGAACCTTTGCTACTATCCAAGTGACCAAAAAACATAGGGCTAGGGTATAAACCATTAAAAGTGGGTGCTTTCGAGTGAGGAAGTGATTGCTTCAAATGATATCAAGACATACAAGGACTATGATACTGAGATCGACTCCAATGAGTGGAAGTGGGATTCTTGCACATCTAGTGATTATGACCTTGTTGAGGCATTCTAGGAACTTGACCTATCTAACCCCTCAACCAAAGGAAAAGCGTGGATTGATTCCTTTTGGGACCAACAAGGACCACCCACCTTAGATGTATTTAAAAATGATGAAGCAATAGTTGAGTTTATGGGATTACACAAAAGAATTCCTTATGGAGATCATAAAGTTGGCTTTACCATAGATCTTGATAACACAACCTACTTTGGGGAGTTTGTCCAACCCTCCAGCCGCAAAAGTGAAAATGATAAAATTAAAAAAGAAAGGTATCTAGGTGAAAACTGAAATGCGCCTCTAGACTGAGAAAAAATAAAAAGAAAGGATGCATCCATGGGTGAAAACCTCTTCGAGGTGCCCAAGGATGGAGGGTTGGACTTACTTCCCATAAACCAATAGAAATCACCTATGCTAGTAGAAAATTCTATGGAAGTCAACACGAGCACTGATGATAATCCTAAGATTGTCCACTTTGCAACATATTTGACAGAAACAGTACAACCAGAGTTTCATGCATTCTTCATCGAGAGACAAATAAAATTTGCTTGGTCTTACACCAACATGCCTAGTTTAGATCCCAAGTTGGTTTTACATCACTTTCCATTATTTCCTGATGCTAAACCAGTCAAGCAAAAACTAAGGAAAATGCATCCGCAAATTACCCTATTAGTCAAGGCCGAGTTAAAGAAGTTATTGGATGTTGACTTCATTCGACCTATTTACTATGTAGAGTGGATTTATAATCTAGTACTAGTGACAAAGCCAATAGGAAGAATTTGTATATGTACTAATTTCTGAGATTTAAACAAGGCATGTCCAAAACATGACTTCCCCATACCAAATATTGACATTATTGTAGACTTAATAGCAAGGTACTAGATGCTATCCCTCATGGATGGTTTCTCAGGATACAATCAAATTAAGATATCCCTTGAAGACCAACACAAGACAACTTTCACATGTCCTTGGGGAACATATTGCTAGAATGTCATGCCTTTTGGATTAAAAAATGTTAGAGAAACATATCAACACACCATGACCACAATCTTTCATGACCTCATGCATACTCTCATGGAAGATTATGTGGATGACCTATTAGCCAAGTCATTAACAAGAGTTGGCCATCTGTTAGTGTTAGACAAGATTTTCAAGAGACTAGAAGAATACAAAGTATGACTGAATCCAAAGAAATGTGTGTTTGGAGTAACATCAGGAAAGCTCCTAGGGTACATTGTTTCCAAAAGAGGCATTGAAGTTGACCTTGCCAAAGTAAAAGCTATCATATACATGCCACCACCAACCAATATAAGTCAACTATGAACAATCCAAGTCATATTATAGTCCATCTGAAGGCTCATCATGCAACTTGTAGATAAGTGTCAACCATTCTAGAACTTGCTAAGAAAAGGAGTACCATTTGTGTGGATAGATCGATGTCAAGAGGCCTTCTAGCAGATAAAATATTATCTATTAGCACCATCAATCCTAATAACTCCTATTGATGGAAGACATCTCATACTCTACATATCAGCAACCACGACAATTCTAGGGGCATTACTCACACAAAATGACAATGAAGGAAGAGAACGAGCAATTTATTATATCAGTTGTACATTTGTGGGATACAAGCTCAATTACAATCCAATTGAACGTGCCTATCTTGTGGTAGTTTTTTCCACTCAAAGGATTAGGCATTACATGTTGAACCATCAAACAAAGCTCGTATCCTTTAAAATATCTCCTCGGTAAAGTAGCCTTGATAGGTCAGTTAGCTAAATAGATAATGATACTAAGTGAATATGACATTCAATATGTTGAACACAAAGCAATAAAAGGACAAGTTATAGCTAACCAACTTGTAGATGCAACTACACTAGTAGACCACCCATTGGTTTTATATTTTCTTGATAAGTCTATCTTCACACTAGATACTTCAACCACATGGAAGTTATATTTTGACAGATCTCACACAAGTCATGGTTTAGGAGTAGGCATATTTTTTGTTACACCTCAAGGAGATACCATACAAAAGTAATTTAGAATTGCTTCCTCTTGTACCAACAACATCACAGAGTATGAAGCTTTACTTATAGGACTTCACATGGCTATCAAATGGAAGATCAAAAGCCTTCAAGTATATAGGGACTCACAATTGGTTATTTGTCAAGCTAACAATGACTATGACACCAAGGATGAGAAGCTCACTCCATACAAATAGATGGTTGACAATTTTAAGTAGTACTTTGATGAAATCATCTTTTGGAAGGTCCCTTGAATCCAAAACAAGACAATCGATGCAATGGAAATAATTGGTTCTCTCTTGGACATTCTAGTTAACATGCCACAATAAAAGTTCTTGATAGAACAGTTATTGATCCCTACCTTTGATATCCCTGAGTCTGAGATGGTGTGTGAACTTGCTGGTCCCAACTCCCCTTGGTACAAATATGTTTATGACTACCTACATGACCAAGTCATTCCCCTTGACCTATGTTCCAATCAACGCAAGGCTTTCATTCATAAGACCTCTATATATTCCATCATCGGTGATACTCTTTATTGTCAAAGCCTAGAGAACACCCTCCTACAATGCCTTGATATTGATGAAGCACAAACAACCTTATGAGAGGTACATGAGGGTATATGTGTAGCCCACTCTAGTGGTACTACTCTAGCTAAGAAGATCATGGACACTAGATACTATTGTCCCATGATGGAATGTGATGCATACCACTTTGTCAAGAAATTTTGACAGTTTCAAATTCATGGAGACCTTATACATGCACCAGCTCAAGAACTCTAGCCGATCACATCACCATGGCCCTTCCCCCAATGGGGACTTGACCTCATAGGTAAAATCCATCCCACTTCATCCAATGACCATAAGTTCATTATCACAACAACTGAGTATTTCATAAAATGGATTGAATATATCCCCATGACATACATTATTGGAAAACAAATATCTAAATTTATCCTCAATTACATCATTTTCCAATATGGTGTCCCACAGTCCATTATCACTGATAACAGTCATTCCTTTAAGAATTGGGATGTTTGACAATTATGCAAAAAATTCCATATCCAACATCACTTATCCACCCCATACTATCCACAAGGTAACAACAAGCTCATGAACATAATCAAAATCCTCAAGAACACTGTCAATGATGTTGGTCATGACTGGCACCTTCAACTCAATCCTGCCTTATGGGACTACCAAACTAGTATCTACACTCCCACAAGAGCCACACAATATTCATTAGTCTTCAGTTTTGAGGCCATCTTACCTATCAAGGTCAATTTTCCTTATCTAAGGGTATCCATTCAAGGGCTTATTGATGATGAAGAATATTACTTTCCAGACTGCATGAGTTGGAACTGTTAGACGGGTGAAGACAAAATGCATTGGTTCATCTACAAGCTTATCAAAATCATCTTTTCCATAGCTACAAAAAGAAGGTTTTGGTCAGAAACTGACATTGGTGATTTGGTTTTAATGGAAAATCCTAAGAATCAAGTAGAAAGAGAGAAGCCTGGAAAATTTGAACATAATTGGTTGGGTCCATACATCGTAATAGTAGTATACACATTTGGAGCTTATCAACTTTCAACTCTTGAAGGGGAAGCATTATCAGAGCTTGTCAATAGCTTAGGCTTGTGTAAATTCTACAACTAGATTCAAAGAGCCATGTAAAAACCTAACAATACAATTTTTTCTGAAAAATCAAAAAAATTGTCACCTTGATGAAAACCTAACAAACAGGCATCTTGGTTACACAAAAAAAAAAATAGTAAAGAGAAATAATTCATCCAATAGTGAAAACCACTTTGGTGGTGCTTTGGATAAGTACCATGGTGAAAACCTAGCAAACAGGCGCCATGTGTAGTCATTTTTTTCTCCATCATCTACCATCCTTCTATTTGGTTTCCACCCTCGATCATAATAAATTCACCTTCACGCTTTCTCATGTCATCCATAATAATGCTTTGTTTCCCTTTCCATGGCCTAGAATGGTTGAAATTTCACATCTTTTCTCCTTTCATATCCATCCACAATAAGGCTTATCTAGTTCCACCCCTAATAAATCGGTCCTATACCTGACTGGGGCAAAGTACTTAACCACCATCTTCGAGGGATCCTACACTTGGTATTGGAGATCACTATATCAAAAATCCAAAAAAAAAAAACACACGTCAAAAAGCCAAAAAAAAATAGAAAATTTCAAAATCCAAAAAATCAAAATATGTCATAAATCCAAAAAAATCAAAATATTTCAAAAACCCAAAAAAAATCCAAATAACCTTCAAAAATCCAAAAATAGTGTCAGATTCAATTGAACTACGTTGCCTCTGCATGTATAATGTAGGAAAGGCCATCTTCGATGAGCCCTTGAGGCACTAGGTCATCCCTTTAGGGTTTTTTGAGTCAAGTCAATTATGATTCAGTCCATAATAAATAATCCAACAATATAAGGTCAAATTCTATCAAACTACGAGGTATACGTGTATTGTTACATAGGAAAGTCTATCTATGATGAGCCCCTAATGCCCTAGGTCAATCCCTTAGGGTTTGTAGAGTCTGTCATTGTCCACAATAAATCAGACACAAACAACCATCTAAATCTCAACAAAATCATGAATCAATAGACAAACTGTCCAATTAGTCTTCAAACCAAACCGTTCAATTGCCTAATCAATCAGAACATCAAACATCAAACCATTCAATCAATGGTCTTAAAAAAGATGTGGCACTATCAAAACCAAACTCGACGTCTTATACGATTTTCCTCATTTCTTGAAACCAAACCCAATCCTATCATTTGTCTTATACAAGATGTGTCCTTCCTGAAACCACACATTGTCCTGAATCAACTTCACAATTTTCCTTATATAGGTGGTTGCATGATCGAAATCAGACTTGGCATCTTATACGACATGTTTCCTGTAACGCCCGTCGTGCAAACCCCAGAGAACACACACATAATGCAAATAATTTTTTTTTAAATAATAAAAGTAAACATGCAATAACATTAAATCATAACACATAGCATATCACATAGCATTAATACACTTGGTTCTCTGGGGCACGCGAGGTTACATTGCAACCACAACACAAAATAAAGATAATGAAACTAACATAACCATTTAATCTATGAAAACCATATACAATGATACAACTGATAGCCATGATGCGAGTATGACAACATCGCACAATTACATCCAAGATAAATCTTTTAACAAGATCCAATTCAAACCTAACTATTGCATCATTGAAATAATATTACATTACAATTTTCTTTGATACATGAGTTACATTAAATTTCCCAACATGGGGATTGATACAAGATAAAGGAACATAAAGTACAACTGATCACTGGAACATCTGCACTGCGGAAAGTTGAGATGACAAGACGCTGATGGGGAACCCAACGGGTGCGGAGCACGTTCCACCCAACCATGTGAATTACGAAGTAACTCACCCCCCGTGCTCAGAGGTGACGAGGAAGTGAATCCGACCATGAATTTCAACCGACTCAACAACAACAACATGATACATAACAAGAACAACTTAAGCTTACAATGAACAACCATCAAATTTCACAAATCACATGACAAGATTTAAACCAAGCACTCATCACGGGAACATGAAGTACTAACACTTAACAATCATAAATCAAATCACAAGAATTCAAAGAAACATCACAAAGAGATAACATTCAGAAGAACCAAACCAACACCCAAAATACAATCCCAAATAAATCAGAACCAATAAAAAGAATACGATTCCATAACAACTCTGAATCAACCATTCAATACACCACTCCAATATGCAACAAGAACAAGTCAGACGAGTGTCAAGTAGGGAGGGTCATCACATAACTCTCATGGGATCCCCTGGCTCTTCCCCCAACTGAGGCGCCGGCACCCACCTATGGATTCCCTAGCCCTAAAAATCAGAACAACATAAAAATAACAATAACCAGAGGCAACAAGAAAACAAGAACAACAGGGATGTCTAGTGGAGAGTGTCATCGCATAGCTCTCATGGGATCCCCTGGCACTTCCTCCTAACCGAGGCGCCGGCACCCATCTATGGATCACCTGGCCCTTCCTCCTACTGAGGCGCCGACACCATAGGGTAGCTGATGCGGAGCCGATAATCTCTCATGAGGACGAGACTACGACTTTGCCGACCACGGCCTACTCAGTCTATCACTAGTCTTCGGTAGCCCTAATGCATAGACGAGGAATCCAACTTTCATTATCTTGTGTGTTTTACTACCCATCCCCCCTATATTCTATTTTTAGGTTATCACTTGTTTAACTACTCTTACGTGGGTTCCCCTGGCCCTTCCTCTTACCCGAGGCGCCGGCGCCCACGAAGAGCCACTCTCCCTATGACCTCTTAACATATCTCCAAAATAGGCAAGGGTTGAACAAAACATAAAAGCATATTACCACAACATGAACACGCGATGCATTAACCTTCTCGCAACAACTCATAACCAAAAGTTTAACCAACCGTTCAACCCTTCCTAACGTAAGACAATAACGCTCAAGAGCATAAACAAAAAGGAAAATAATACTCAAAATGATGAGCCTCTGGAACAAGGTTTTCACACTTTGACAACAGGTTCCCACATTACGAGTGAAACTTACAACCATAAGGAAAAGAAGACGATAACAAGACTGCATGATTTCATAGTTAAGAAAAATGACTCACTCGATTACATAATCAAAATCACAAATTAACTCAGTTTCATAAAACATCCCTATTACATCCAAAGTGCTAAAATAACCTAAGGTTTGGTTATATATAAACATAACTCCCATTACATTTCGTACAATAATAATCTCCACAAATTAAAAAAAATAAATACCAGTTTACATTATAACTAGCAAAATAAAATAATCAAAATTTCTTTTATGAATAATTTACAATTATCATATTTAATAATCAAATAAATCATAATTGTTATTATACACTAAATTAAACAAATTAACTATAATTATTATATTATTTAACTTAAATTTTCATCCAATAATAAATAAATAAATAAAATAACAATATATATATATATATATATATATATATATTGATAACAATAATATTAAATTTTAACAATTTATATTTAAAATGATATCAATGTTTAATATAAAAATAAAATAAAAATAAAATAAAACTTTATTTTTTTTTTCTGTGTCGCGCATTAAGGCTCCGTAGCCCCAGGATCGGGCGCAGCTAGCCCCAAACTGGCGCAGTAATTAAAGGACGGCCAAACCGATGCCGCCAGGGGGATCGCGCATGCGGTAGGGTACTTCCCACGGGGCAATGCGCCTCCGGCCCCCAATAAACTTTTATTTATATTATTTTTTTTTTGTTTTATTTTGATTTTATTTTATTTTATTTATTTTTTTATATGAACCCTGAATAAAATATTTACTGCGCACAGGGACTCACGGATTTCGAGAATCCGTTTTTCGTTTAAAAAATAAAAATATATAAATACCCTTAAACTATAAAATGAATACAAGGTATATATGTATATGTATATATATACACGATATATATACATATCATATATATATATATTTCAATAAATACAGATACAGTCATATCGGTAAAATTATATAACCACAAACAAATTGATTTTCTGTATAAAATACAGACTCATCACCTATTCAAAATTTTCATTAAAGATAATTATAAAAATCAAATTTCAAGTTTGTTTAAACACAAAAAGGATCTTTTTCCTATTGATTTGTTTACCAGGAATCAATAAATTTTCCAATGAAGGTTTTCTATATTCACCAAGGATTATTCTAAATAAAATTTATTTTTCTTCAATACTAAATCATCTTTTCTACAATCCTATCATTAATAAGTTAAATGTTTTAGAAGATTGGGGTTTTTTGGTTTTGACAAAATTTAAATAGTATAATTTCTATGATTTTCTTTGTTTTCTAATCTACTAATTTGCTCTAGTTTCAGTTTTCAACAGAAGTTCTCTATGTTCACACAAATTATTTTTTTATTTTTTTAAAAAAAATCTATTTTTCTTTTCAGAACAAACAGAGAATAGAAAGGTACGAGGAAAACTACGAGAGGAACCTGGAGTCCAATGCAAACTTGAAGATGCCCTCAAATCTGATTCCAATCCGTAGTCCAGAACGAACTCCACAATCCCTGGAGCACTTCAGCCTTCTGTTTCTTCTGTGTGTGTGTGTGTGCTCCCAAAAATTCATGATTAAATAAAATATATTCCTCCCCCTTCAAAGCTCTCCAAAAATCTCAGATAAAAAAAAAAAAAGAAAAAAGAAAAATCAATTCTTTAAAACTGGCTTTTTCCCAACTCTCAAACCCTATTGGATCACACTGTCTTTTTTAATTCTTTTATTTGTTTTCTTGCTTTAATTTCTATTTTACCACTTTCTTGCACAACACATTTTCTATTTAATTAATAAATTATTCTAATAATTATCCACCATCAATTTAATTAATTAAAATAATTAAGCATATTTATTATTTAATTATTATTTAATTGAAATGTAAGATTTTCAAAAATAATTAAATTATTTAAATATTTAAATACCATTTACTCCAACATTAAAATAAAAATTTAATTCAATCATTAAGCTAAATCATAATTATAAATGCCCTCGTAAATAAAATAAGACAAAACACATAACATAACAGACAATGACGACAACTTACACAAAATCAACTATACCAACAAGTGAGACGACCTGACATCATGGGACGGAAGGACTTCATCGTCACCTCTGTATCAACATTTATCCATTGGGTTATTTGGTGCTCGCCCTGTCCTGCCGAAGCAGGTGGAATCGAGACTTATACCTGCAATCCTGCATACAAACGAAGTTGTGTACATGTGCATATATACATATATATCAAAGCATTAAATCAAGATACTGCATTGTGAGAAGGAATCGCAACATAACAGGGCACTCGCGAATGAGTGATGCTATCTTGTCCTTCGTCACACCTATTCTAACAATATTAACATAATCAATGAATTACATTTCTAACTAACAATCATCTCATAACATATTAATTTAAATCACTGCATTAAATCATAATTCAGAAAATCAACTGATATAATCAACCATAATGTCATATAGAGTCATCATGTCCAAAATGAAATAGCAGCATCATCTAGCATCTAAACTAACCATATCAAACAATAGCAGTATCATCATAGTATCTGACTAACCACATCAAACAATAACAGTGTTATCAAATGTCAACTAACCGAATCAAACAATACTAGTACCATCAGAGTATTCAAGCAAGACACAGAAAAATAATAAGTCTAAATAGTATGAGGGGTATTACATTTCCTTTCCTGAAACCAGGCGTTATCAATCAATCAGTCCCGTCAATCCTATTAGCAAACATTGGCAAATGATCTATATGGTTGTTGAATTTGTTTTTCTAGTTTGTCTTATCTTTTTGTTGATTTATCTTTGGTCATGTTACTAGCCACCTCGATGATGTCCCAAGAAGGATTTAGAGGAGTGATGATGTCTCATGATCTTCTTTTTTTTCTTTGATTGTTGTTTGTGGTTTGTCTTGACAAACATACTAGAGCAACTTCGCTCTTAGTATGAGTCAGGGCATTCCTTGACTATCAAGTGTTTATTTTTTTGCAAAGGGATAACATTTCACACCTTGGTCTATGTCATACCATGGTGTTTATTGTCCATTTTATCATATTTTTAGAATCCAATGATGATAATCATGCAAGCCTAATATCTATCAAGAAAAATATCAATCCCTCTCTATTCATCTTTTTTCCACACTAGTATTTTCCCCTTGCTAACATTTCTCTTCATCAATCATTGCATTCATCCACTATCAGATTTTCTTATCGGAATAATTTTTCAAATTTTTTTGAAACTCTTTCAAAATTTGAAAAAAATTTCCAAGGGGGAATAGGTCTATCTCGTCTTCATCACGACACATTAGGGAATTTTTTTTAACTGAATTTCTTTGAAACATAGTGATAAACTACATTGTATCAAAGAGGGACAAAATGTAGGTCACATTGAAAAATGTCCTAGGCCTACAAACACTATTTTTCCTTGTCAATTCCCTTTCTTCCCCACATAATTGAATAATCTTAATTATTTGGTTATTTCCTAAACTCACATTCATCTATTAATTAAATAATTTTAATTATTTAATTAATTAATTTCTTTCCTTTATTCTTCTTTGATTAATTAAATAAATTATACTTATTTAATTATGTCACTAATGTCCCCTTCTCTCTATAATTAAATAAATTCTTATTTATTTAATTATTTACTAATTTATCATTTCCCTCCACTTTTGAATTAAATTATTATTTAATTAAAAATTCAACTTTCCCTCTTCTTCTATAATTAAATAATTGTTTTAATTATTTAGTTATTCACTTTCCCTCCTAAATTAAATAATTTTAT
This sequence comes from Sequoia sempervirens, assembly GCA_007258455.2. NCBI lineage: Eukaryota > Viridiplantae > Streptophyta > Pinopsida > Cupressales > Cupressaceae > Sequoia > Sequoia sempervirens. Next base: position 11,532 of record VDFB02226276.1, on the reverse strand, counting down.
AATTATTTAATTTATTCTAGCCACCTCTTTTTCTATGCTAAATCTTATCTCCTTTCTCATTTAATCTTCACCCTTGATTGAATTAATTTATAATTCAATCTCAACCATCCATCCTTAATCAAACCCTATCTTTGCACTAATTTTTCCCTAACCCTATTTCATTGCTTCTCAAGCAATCTTGACCATTTATTTTCATGTTATATTGGCTTTAATCCTAGCCCTTCATTCAAAAATGGTTTTCTATAAAAGAGACCTCTCGTTGTCATTTCAACCCTATATTGAGTTCAAGTATATTGAAGGAGACAAGTATAATCTTCAATATTTTGCTATCATTATCACTAGGCTTATTATTGCATACTCAAAATCTCAGGGAAATCAAGCATATAAAGCAATATGGAGAAGGACTATGGAGGTGAATCAACCATGGCATAAGAATATTGATAATATTACTTCATATTTTATGTTTCTATGTTCACTTGTGTTTCATTTTTGGTTTAGGGGCTTTAGGGTTTGAGTTTGATTGATTCATGCCTTGTACTTTAATTTTACCCTATCCTACATTGGTAAACTCGACATGAACTAACGAGATTTGAAAGAATTTTTAAGAAATTTTGAATTTTAGGTTTGCAATACATCTATAAGGCCAAACGATGCATTTGAGAGATAATGTGACACATTTGTGGTATGGCATGATGCATTTGATAGATTTTGTAATGCATATGTCAGAACAAAACACTGCATTCATAGCATCGAGAGCCGCATTTGCTTAACTATAAGGCATATCATTTTATTAGTCTATTTTCATATTTTTCTATCATTTATCAACTTTTTGGTTTTTTATTTTCACATCTCGACAGAATAATTAAATTATTTCCATTTTGAGATTTTCTAGATTTGAGTGTTTTTTACGATCAAGCTTCCTTTAATATCCTTTAATTATTTCCAAGGTTTGATTTTTACCGATTCATTCCATTTACCTTAATTTTACCCTATTCTACACAATCAAGCCTCCTTTAATATCCTTTGATGCTTCAACAACCATAGGTTTATTCGTATTTGGGGCCAAGGCCTAGATTGCAAGGGCTTCCCAATGTGGGTTGAACCTTGATCCTGACAATGCCATTTTTTGCTTCCTCTTCTATGGAGAAATATTTTCCTTCTTATTTCTTGATAGTATCAAAAACAATTTCCAAAGCAATGTCCCACTCAGGGAGTAGTAACAAGCCACTATTCTACACCATTCTTCTCCCTTCTTTAGGAGTAATGTTCTTAGACTCAAAATTCATTTATGACCCCATCTTTGCAGATACTTCATCATACTTTTCTCTAGGCACATTTTCTTGTGCCAATTGAACTCTTCTATGGTACTACTCCCTCTTTTCTCTTATAAAAAAAATATTTAAACTCTTGGGACATTACAAATTCATCATCAGAATTGAATTTTGAACATGTCAGTTCTCTCACATCATTGAGGCTATTTCTCCCCATGGCCACATCCAATCTGAATCTTTGCTAGAGAATGCCAATAATATTTTGTCTTGGGGGGATGGCATATACTATTGAATTTAATCCGTAGTAATATGAACATCTTCACTTTCATCTTGACTAATAGGATAGTCAACCAAAAATGGTGGTTGTTCAATTTTTATCCTCTTTTGTGGTTGCTCCCTTGGGGGAGAATTCACACTTATTATTTGAGGGGAAGGATAGGGAGTGATCTGTTGTGGGTCTATTTACACATTTTCTCTAATAATAGGCCCTTGGGGCATTTTGGTAGAAAGGTTAGGTCTAGGCCACTTTACTAGTTTCTCTTCCAAGGCAGGGGCCTTATGTACAACTCTATCAAAATATTTTAAAACCACTTCAATCTTGGCAATTAGGTTACTAAAATGAGAAAATTCCCTAAGATAGTCCCTATCCTTCTTTGTCTTGGCAACCTTTGCCTTGATGAATGCAATCCATTTCACTTTCCTGTCGGTTGCCTCATAATCATCCTTATAGTTTCTTATGACATATTCACTCTCATAAATCTGATGGAAAAAAGTGAACGTTTTGATACTCGTCCTGACTTGGTGTATGAAACCTTTAGGGTCAAAATCCTTGACCTTCCCTATTATAACCTATATTCCCCAAGAATATCTTTTAGCCTCCCTAAGCCATCTCTAGTTTAGGTGAAATCTAAAAAGGTATTAACATAAGTGAAAAATGACCCCTTCTTTTATTTCCTTCAATGAAATTGATTAGCCTCATTCAATTGCCATATAATTTCCATGAATGCCAATCTAGATGGCACATACCTAGGAAACACATGGGGGGCTTCACGGTGTACCCATATATTCTAATAACAACTGAGTTGTCATAAAGGTAATAATCTCCCCAATTGTGACGTACTCCTAACTCTAGCCTCCTATCTTTAGGCCTAAGAAAATCCAAAATTTCCTTGTACAATTTGATTCCAGGTAGACACAACCTTGACAAGACCTCCCTTACAAAATAGTTCTCAAAAACAACATAGTTGGACTCACTACAATGTTTGTCCCAAATACGGGTCTAACACTGCACTGGGAGATCATTTCCCTCTTTATCTTTCAATGGATAAGTTTTAAATCTCTTCTCCAATGGAATTTCCCCTTGTACAAAATCATATGACATAAGAGAGAATACCACCTGAAACTCACCTCCTTACTATTTCTCTTAATGTCCACCAGTTGATTGTGAATAGCCTCAGCTATAAAGCTAGCATAGTCAAAGTCACTATTGACGAAAGGATGATGTATGTCAACAACCATATACATGAGATGTATTTACATTTTTTAGTGTGAATCTTCCCCTAATACTTGGCATAATGCCCAATATGTTATTCTGCAATAGTCTTCAAAATACTTGACGTCAAAAGGCTCAGATTCATTATCAAGGATTCTCAATGACTTTCCTGTGTAGCCCTTCTATCTGAATCTAGGGAGCCATTGCACCCTAAAACTAATTCTATCTTGTCAAAAAATTTGTCTGAATAGCTAAGGTCTATAACCTTACTTGCATCCACATGGAGTCCCAAAACTTCAGCAACAAACTCCTTGATTATGTCCATTAGGACACTTCCATCCAATGCCCTAATTACTTTGATATTTTCATCATATCTGGAAGCAAGGTGTCTAATAAGTTCCACATTTATGAAGACATTAGGGACAACTAGCTTCCCCAAATCAGAGGTCCATGCATTGGAGATGGGGGCATGGCAGTTTCTTTTCCATAGCAGTTTAGGAATAATTCCCACCTAGTGACTATGTCATCTTGGTTCTTTAGCTCAACATCTTTGTAATTTTTGGCCTTATCTACCATCCCACCTACTGCATTAGTTATGAGGGAATGCACAAGTTGTTTTGAGGAACCCGACAACTGGGCCATAATATCCTCCTCAAACAATCTTTTAGATGTAGAGGGTTGGGTGTTTGACTGAATCATAATTCTAAATAATTTAAAATAGATTTCTACACTATCCTATTGGGACTTTACAATCTTACACAATATATTTTGTAGACTTGATTATGATCTTCAAGAATTTAACAATGGTGAATTTTTTCAAGAAGGGTGTACCTATTTTTTAATTGTTTAGAGCTCAAGTTGACACAGAATGGGAACATCTCTATGAATTTTTCTACTATGCCAGACCAAACAAATGAGACAAATAGCTACATTAAACTTAAAATTTATGAAGTTAATCAACTTAAAAGATGAGACATCATTCATCACATCCACCATTACTTCTTGTTCGTGTGAGGGTAGTTCATTCATCTACCCGTTTATCAATTTTGAACATGGGCCATCCACCTAGAAGGGAAGTACAAACCTCAATGATGAGGAAACCCTTGATTTTGTTGAAAAGGATATAGTCATCCCCTCTCTCCAATAGGATTCTCCCACATGAGAATATCATCACACCGTGTCCTTTCATGGTTCCCCAACCAAGAAAAGGACATGCCACTATGGGCCCATGGACTTGGGGAATCCTTTAATCTTTCGCCACATGCCGACATTCTATGGAGCCTATACACAACACTCTTTGAAAGTTCTCTCATGCCCCAAAATTAGTCTCCACTTGTGACACTTGTATACCTTTCGCAATCCTTTTTTTCATAAAAAATCCTAATACTGAAGCATGGAAAGAGGTAGGGACCACTTTTATATGAGCAATTTAGATTACCATAATACCGCATGTGTATAATTCACTTTTCAATGCGAGCACTTAGGGAAAAAGGATGGGGAAGACATTATAAAATAAAATTCCACAACGAATGGACTTATTAGGTAATAGGGTATGCGGGGCCGGTAAAAACACAGGGTTGTGACATAACGACACAACTTAAGCAAAAGGCAACCTGAATAACCAACCAATAGAAAAATATAACAAGAACACAAGGGTTTAAGAGGGCTTAAGGGTTTAGAGAAGAGATAAATGAGAGTAAATATGTTATAAATGATATGAAGAACATCAAGTTGGTGAAGTATATATAGAATGAAGACATCAATACTCAAAACTTGAGCATTTAATTCACCACAAGACACACATGTTGATGTGACAATATTATTTTCTAAAAACAAAGTCATGAATTTAAGTGATTTAATAAGTAATAAAAGTTCAACCATTGATATTTGCAAATTTGACGGTTCTAGGGTTATTTCGGAGGTTTGAATTCGCAAGTCTAGTGCTTCAGACATTTGATTCTAGAATGCAACTACAACCATCCATGGAACATTCATCAAACAGTTAAGTTGCACAATAATATAACTTGTAGTTACTATCAGTGCAATTTTAATTTTCTGAGTATATTAATGTTATATTAACTTATTAAATAATATAACTCATAGTTACCAGTCATTAAGTTGCACTAGCATCTAGCTTCAAACATGGTACTTCGCTCAATGGCTCACTTCTGATAAGAACTTATAATATGTTGACACTTGTCTCCATTCTGAACACTTTATGAAGGAATTTGGGTGTGTAGAAAATTTGTCTTGGAATAGAACAATATATAGTATTTGATATTTTCACCACCCACCCTATAAGTTTTTACTAGCATACTAGTTTAATTCACCAATGAAATTTTTTTATTGGTTTGAAAATAGGTTTAATTCACTAATGATTTTTTTTTATTGGTTTGAAAATATGTTTAATTCACTAATGAAAATATATTTTTGGTTTGAAAATAGGTTTTAATCGCTAACAAAAAAAAAAATGGTTTGAAAATAGGTTTAACTCGCCCACAAAAATATTTTTTTGGTTTCAAAATAGGTTTAATTTTCCAATGAAAATATTTTATTGGTTTGAAAATAGGTTTTAATCGCCAATGAAAATATTTTATTGGTTTCAAAAAATTATAATTTGTTAGGATTTTCTATATACTTTTGGCAATTACAAAAGATTCGCCAATTGAGATTATTATTTTTTCCTTGAAAAAAGAAAAAAATTCACCAATAAAAATAATATTTTTTTCGTGAAGTATACAAGATTCGCTAGGTTTTTACACCTTTCCAAGGGGGGGTTCTTAAATTTATCCTTGGGAGCACTTGAAGGAGCAGGAAAAGGTGAAGAGGTCAACTAGCAATAAGGGCTTTGTACTCAGTGATGTTATTGGTACAATGAAATTCCAATCGAAAATATAGAGGAACCGGATTTCATTTGGGTGAGATTAAAGCTACACATGCCCCAGAGTTGGTTTGACATATCGATCCATAAAATTACATTTCCCACATAGGTTCATGATCCAATGTGAATAGATTTTCTTCCAAAAACAAATCCATATTAGGGAAGGATGAGATTAGGGCCCTTCTACCAATTGATCAAAAACAACTTGTCCTTCGATTTCCTTCTGAGTTGTGAACTTAATGTCGAACTCAAAGAGAAAGATTACCCATTTCTCTAATCTTATGGAAAGGTTAGTTCTAGTAAGTAAATTTTTAAGGAGATCACATTTCACAATTAAATGAGTTTCTACATGGAGGAGATAGTGTCCTAACTTCTGCATTGCAAAAATGAGAGCGAGACATTGCTTCTCCACAACAAGGTATCAAGTTTCATAATCAGGTAGAATATGAATAATGTAGTAGACCACTCTTTCTTTACCCTCATCATCATGTTGACCTAATAAAGCTACTAAAGCATGAGGTGATGCGGATATATAAAGTAAAAAGGGTCTATCTTGCATAGCTGACATCAAAATAGGAGGATTAGCAAAATAAATTTTGATAGACTCAAAAGCTTTGTCACACTCATCATCCCATAAAAAATGGACATATTTATTCAACAAACGTGTGAAGGGAAGGGTACGATCAACCAATTGAGATAGGAATCTATGAATTTCTTGAATATTCCCTTGCAAAATGTGTAGTTGAGAGACGTTTTTAGGTGGAGGAATGTTAATGATTGCATCAATTTTATTTGTATCAACTTGAATTCTATGATGGGAGATGATAAATCCTAAAATATTGCCAACATCCATGCCAAAGATGCACTTAAGATGATTTAGTCTCATCTTATAGAGTTGGAGTCTTTCAAAGATAAGACAAAGATTCTCGATGTGATCTTGATGTGTTGTAAACTTAGCCAAGATTTCATCAATGTAATCTTCTAGGATCTTGTAAATGAAATAATGAAATATAAAAGTCATCACCTATTGGTAAGTTTCTCTAGCATTCTTTAACCCAAACGAAATGACTACATAACATATGGTACTCCAAGGGGTAGTGAAGGCAGTCTTATACTGATCTTCTAGGTTAATACAAATCTGATTATAGCCTGAGAAACCATCCATAAAGGATAATAAGGCATAGCCTATAGTTGAGTCCACAATCATATCGATATTAGGAGACAAAAATAATCCTTAAGAGAAGCCTTGTTGAGATCACAAAAATCTATACAAATGTGAATGTAGCCATCAAGTTTACTAACAACAACTATATTTGATATCCAAGGTGAATAATCAATAGGATGGATAAAACCATATTTTAGGATCTTTTCTATCTCAATCTTGACTAATAAGGCAACCTTTGGATTCATTTTATGAATATTTTTCTTGACAATCTTGGCATTGGTCCATAGAATGATATTCTAAAGTACCATGGATTCATCAATTCCAGGAATGTCCTCATATGACCAAGGAAAGATATCAATGTGAGAATGTAATAAATTAGTATGTTCAAAATATTTTGAAGTGAGACACTTTCCAATCTTAATCACTTTCTCAAAATATTTAGGATAAATGAGAATGTAAAAAGTATCCCCCTTTGAGGAGGGTACTACGGTCTTCAAGGTGAAGCATAGAAATACAATTATCCACATTAGATAAAGGAGTCTTTTCATCAACACTCATAACGGATTCTCCAAAATATGCATGTTTGTTCAAGAAATATGGGAATCAACTTTTATGGTGATAAAAGGAAAGTTAGATTATACACCTAATAAATCTTCTAGTGATTCATCCGAAGAGAAAACATCTAGAGGAACTTCTTTAGAGTCTACTTTAATTTCAATATATTTAGGATGAACCAATTTAAGAGAAGGATATTTGGTGGAAATCATGTTGAAATTCAACCATGGCTTCACCTTAGACTTCGTGGGATGGTATCCAAGTCCAATCTTAAAGTTACGTGGATCAACCTCTAAGGGGAATTTAATACATTGTTTGTTACACCCACAACCTTTACCTCCATAGCTGAATTTAGAAAAGATATTGAAACTTGGACCATAATGTGATTGTAATTCTTGAAACGAAGGATTAGTGTAAAGAGTATAATCCATGTTATAGGTATCACACTACTTCACAAGGACATAATAATCCTTCTTAGTAGAAATACAATCACCATTCTCCTTAGTAGAAGCATGATCATCCTTCTCAATAGGAGGAAAACCATCTTTCTTAGTAGAGGGGGATGAGATTTTTGGAAGATCTAGGTGGATAAGATCTACTTTATACTTCTTGATATAGGATTCAATAATGTTCAAGGACTGCCAATCATCACCAAGACATGCATTTGATTAAAAAGAAGAGGTAGAATGGGTAGACTTAAGATCTTCTTCTTCAAGAGGATCTTCCTTAGGGACTTCCATCTCAAGAGTAGCCTTATTAACAAGTACTGCTAGAGTAGATTCCAATGTATTAGAAGATAACAAAGGGATAATATTTTTAAGAGTAGGAGCAACTAAGGTTTTACCAGTAGTTTCCATTTCACATAAGTGTATAGCATCAGGGTCAGCCTTGATTGTGATTACCTCATTATTAGCAACAAATTTGATAGAATGATGCAAAGTAGAAATGATTGCTCCCAAAGCATGAATCCATGGCCTTCCCAAGACAATATTATATGGTAATGGTCCTAGCATAGCATATACCAGGGTGAGTACAGGAATGGGTCCCAACCTTAGAGCTAAGATTACTGCACATAAGGCTTGTTGACTAGCATTATCAAATCCAAAAATGTACAAAGAAGAAGCAACAAGAGAAGTTGAATCAATTTTGATTTTAGGTAAAAAATCAATGCTACATATATTGAGAGCCAAGCCAGTATCGAAAAGAGCATGTATAATGTTGATATTGTTTATATAAACTATTATCATTAGAGGATCCACTTGCTTCTATACTCATGTATGTGGGAGTTCATGTGGATCGAACATAATATTTGGCAAACCCACACGAATATGATCTATCAATGCACTAACATCTATCAACCTAGTGGTAGAAGGAAAGAGGATATTTTGCAAGGCTTCCTGAAGCATACATTGGTAAATTAGAGCAATCTAAAGAAAATCTCAAAGTGAGATCTTGGTGGGAGTAACATGAAGTTGCTCGACAAGGTAATACTCACTTAGTGGATTAGTTGTAGGTTTAGGTGCTTGAGGAAGGCTTGGTTGAGAAGGTGGTAAAGAAGTAAGTTGATTAAGATTTTATTGGTTCCTTCTAGTGTTGTAAGTATTGGATACCACTCTATAAGAGGGAGCCTTGGATTGTATAAATGTCATGTAAAGGTCCAACATGTCACTTGTGACAAGAACCTCACAAATAGAATGAATTCCTTTAGGAGACGAGCTAGTTGGAGTCACATAAATAACCAATATATTAGGCCTTTGAGGGACAGAAGAGACTACAACTACATTTATGGAATCTTCAACTTGTGAAGAAGGTTTTGATGAAGAAATATGTTTATCATTTTTTTGAGTAGAAGGAGATGTCTCTAAGAAATCATCTAGGGAATCATCCAACATATCAAAATATTGTTTAGAAAAAGCATTATCAAAGACATTAAAATTATGAAGAAAAAGATCTAACATGTTTTGATTCATGTTGGGTTCACCAAAATGTAAACGAGGGGATTCACTACCCTCAAGACAAAGAGATTCTTCAAGGAGAAAATAGCCCTCGATTACCTCAAGGAATAAAGCTCAAGTGACGTAAAGAATGAAGAGTATTTGCACAACTTAATCAAATAAAAGGTGTTTACTACTACTAGAAAGAATAAGGAAATCACTTAATTATAAGAGTAAATGATAGAATCAAAATCTCTATTATACAAAAATGGTAAGTACATAAATCATAGATTTTATCCCTAGAAGGATTGAGCCTCGACCATGGAAAAAATCACTTCGTGGGGACATCTACACTCCATGCTATTGTCTTTGGTAAATAGAGAATAAAACCCTTAAATACTCAAAGTATAGCTTATCAAATCTATACATCTACACACAAAATAGAGAAGGAGAAATGTTGGGGGTTGTTTAGAGCCTTGCCTCAGTCAAAACCCCATTTTGGTGTTTCCACCTCCACAGAAATCTAGATAGATAGATATAGACAAAAAACACATGAAATTTAATGATATGCGATAGAAACAAACCCTACAAAATAGGAGAAACCATATCTCAATAATAAAGATGTGATCAAATAGACAATATTAAATATACAAGACAAGAAGTTAAGAGAGAATTACCAATAGCCTATGGCTCCCCTCTTGGCTTGATAGGAATGATGAGATTGCATGCAAGAGAGCCTTGACTATTGCTTGAGAGAAATATGGCAAGGATTCACTATGGAAGTAAGAGAGAGAAATAAATAATGAAGATAGAGTAGCATGAGAGAGAGGGCAAGATCGAATGAGAGAACATGAGAATCAATGAATGAGAATGAGAGGGAAAATTGGAGTTCCATGAGGCTTCATGGGTGGGAGGAGCCGTTACTTCTGCATGTCTTCCACAATGACATGTGCCATAGGAAAAGGACACAAAATATTATTATTTGAATCTCAAAAATTTTGGGGATGCTTATGCATCACTAAGACATCTGTGTGTCGCACAAGTGTCCAACTCAAAAATTTACAAGAATGAGGCATTTAGGCTACTAGTTCTTCATATTTGTCACCTATGAAGTTGGAGTCATGAAATTTTGACTTATAGGTATTTTCCATAAATGTAGCAAGCTAGATGTGCTAGTGTAAAATTGCAACAAGATGTAATTTTATGAAACTACAAGGTTGAACCCTCTTGGTCTTGTAGAGCTAGAAGTGGAGGTCTTACCCACCTCAACCATTGGTACTTATATTCCCAACATAAAGATAATTTTTTTGTAATTTTCCTAGGTTTGACACCCCTAGCGCCTAGAAGATTATTAGACCTTAGGGATTTGAGGCCTACAGCTCTAGTCACCAACAACTAGTATGAATGAATTTTTTCAATTGGACAAGTGGGTGTGTGCACCAATCTGTGACACAAAAAAGGTGCCAAATTGAAAAAAAATCTTGTAACAAGCCATGTTGTGCTTGCCAAATTTGGTGCTCTCTAAATGGATTGACCATTTGGGAAGCACCAAATTTGGAACTCACCAAATGGATTAACCACTTGGAGACTGCCAAATTTGATGCTCACCAAATGAGCTGCATTGATAAGAAACTAACTTTTCTTTCTCTTTGTCTCTCTCTCCACCACTTTGATAACACTTAGAGTTTTTGGTTTATGATTGATGATGGATAGTTGAGGTTTTACCTTTCACTCCCTCTCTACCTCCTTCCCTATTAACCAATACATACCCATTCTCTCTCAACCCTCTCTAGGTCTATCCTATACTCTCTACCTTGTCTTCCATCCTTAGGGTTTAATGTATAGGATGAGGGGTTGATATTTTAATGTATAGGATAACTCCCTCTCTCTCTCAGGTCTCTCCCTCCCTCTATCCCTCCCACCCCCTCTCTCTCTCAAGTCTCTCCCTTGCTCTATCCCTCCCACCCTCTCTCTCTTGGATCTCTCGCACCCCCTCTCCCTCTCTTAGGTCTCTCCCTCCCACCCTAACTAGATAAATCTCTCTCCCTCTCAAGTTTCTCTCTCTCTTAGGTCTCTCCCTCTCCCTCTCTCCCTCTCAAGTCTCTCTTTGAGGTCTCTCTCTTAGGTATCTCCCACTCCCTCTCTCTCTCCCTCTCTCTCAGGTATCTCCCTCAAAATATCCCTCCCACCTACTCTCCCTCTCCCAGGTCTCTCTCCCACCCTAACTAGATAAC